>VXAY01000602.1:201836-324970 GCA_013399855.1 Oxyruncus cristatus | reverse complement strand
TTTTGAAAAATTATACCCCCCCCCAAAAAAAAAAAAAAAAAAAAAAAAAAAAAAAAAAAAAAAGCTGTTATAACTTATGTTTGTCCTTAAAATAAAGGTTCAGTTATCTATATAGTCAATTAATTTTAATATTAAATAGAAATATACATCTTCTATCGAAAGATTCCTACATCCACAGACTTAGAGATGGCAGGGAGAGACAGTACTTTCACCACAATATTTCTTGCCTAGAGGATTTTTTCTTTGTTTAACACAGCCTCCAAATTAACATGCAACTATGTATAATCTTCCCTACTATCAGCCCTACAGTGCCCATTCTTCTTCCACAGATTAGTTCACTCAAGGATTGATGGATCACAATAGCCATGGAGAACTGAGGCTCTCAAACCTATCTTCCCAGGAGACCTGGCCATTCTCACTTGCTTTGTTGTCACTACCTATTGCTTTGAATGCAAAAGACTCCCTGTACTAGAATGCAGCAATTCAGGTAAAGAACTGTCCCTGTAGAAATATTTTCAGTAGAGGTTTTTGGGGGGGTTATGCTCAAATGTACTTAAAAAGTCATAAAATAAAGCCATACATTGACATACTTAATTTAATCATGTTGTGTGGGGAAAATAAATTTGGAACTTACATTTTTTCCTTGCCTTCAGCTTGTTGTATGTTTTTCATTTCTAAAAAGGGAGAATTTTATGGATGAGGTCAGGGATTTTTTTCTTCCCCAAAACCTATCTCCTGGCACCACTATGTTAAAAAAAGGGGGGATTTCTTTTAACTAAATGTTCCATGCCCTCACAACGCAATGTATACCTTAGCAGTACTTAGAGATTTCTCTATCCATTCTTTAATCTCTTTAATCTTTAATCTGGATTCCTGTAACACACCTCAGTCCAGTCTCCTTATTGATTTCTTGGGTATATCAGGTACCAAAGAAAGCAACATCAAAACAGAACAGTCTGATAAAACTTGTTCATTCTCAGCACTCCTTTAATTAGATGGATGAGATAAAGGAAAGGTAAATAACAGCACAACAGGATGGAAAGCGAACTCCAAAACAGTTGTGAAATTAAATCCAATGTGGTGGAGTCCTTCAACATTGCAGTATCTAGCAGGGGTATCTTGCAGTATTTATCAGTGATGCACAGGGGTTTAACCACTGTTGTTTGGACAGCCACTGCCCTGTAGGAGCTCCAAACCAACAGTACAATTCAGTCTCCAGCATGGGAGCTCACATGGATGCTCTTTGCCATGTGGAAGTGCAGGAACACTGGGCTGAAGCTGTGCCTGCTGTGAGCGTGTTCCCTCTGTTTGCTCAGAGCCTCCCGTGGAAGCAGCAGTAGGTGTTTAAACTCCTGATTACAATGTCCAAGGATCTCACTGTGCATGAAAAGCTGCTGATCCCTTTCATGCAGTAGCTGTAGTCAGTGCTGAAAAGCTGTTTCTGAAACAGAAGGTTGATTAACATACTTCTATGTACAAACATAAGGTATTATCTTCTCAGTGCTCCTCTTCTCAACCTCCCACTTCAAATGTTAACAGGAAGAAAACAAATACATGGATAAAATGAAGATTTTGTATCTTCACCTAAAGATATGTAGACTAGGCAATACATTGTAGAATAAATTCTGTAGTATAAACACAAAAGGGTTTTTTTGCTTTTCTAGAAATCTTCATCAAGAAATAAGCTCGATCTAAATATTCAAAGCTACTTTGCCAGTAGACATCTTTTTGCCTGTTTCCTTGCCTTTAGCAAAACCAATTTGTACACTGTGCATATTTTAATTTAAAATTGTTATTGTCCTCTGATTGCTTTGAGATTTATTTTGTGTCTCGGCAATGAAAGTATTACCAATGTTTTTATTATGCCTTGAAACACAGTGAATGCTTTCTGTAGTATTTTCCTCCATCTTTAGGATGGTCTTCATTCAGTGTGTGTGTGGGGGGGGGTTGTTGAAGCAATGAAAGAAGTGAAAACTCTTGAACTGAAGTTGCAGAATCAACATGTTGCACTCATTTCTCATTCAGATGCCTCTGTATTAATTGAACCCTCAAAAGGTTGAGGGCTCAATTCAAATTTCGAATAATGTTGTGGCCTGTCAGCGGCTGTGATAGAGGCATCTTATGAAATCTCAGGCGTGTCTCTTGATATTGGTGTGACTGTCTGTGCAATGACAGAAGATACCATTTCCTTTTAACAACTCCCATTCCTGCATATTGCAAATTCCTCTTGGGAACTCACAACACTCTCTGTGCCCAGAGCATGAGGGTAGATGCTGTGTTGCTCTCACTGGCGGTTCAGTTGCTACTGAAAATGGGAACAAAAAGTTGTGGGTTTTTATCTGGAACCACAGACGGACATTTGCTGTGCTCAAGTGGATACCTGGACTATACACATTGTTCATGCAATTCCATGGGATTTTTATTTCTTTTTAGGGATAGTGCTGCAACTATTGTAGCTCAAATCCACATTAAGACTTGCAGGGAGATTATATTAGACATCATGATACAGCTGGAAAAAATGTTTGTGTTTCGAACATTTTAGGATTCTCAGACATGTAACAGAAGTAGTGATCTTCAAAACTAGTCACAGGCTATGAAGAAGTGGTCAGGCTTGGGAACAGGCTGCCCAGGGCACTGGTGGAATCACTGTCTCTGGAAGTGTTGAAAAACATGTAGATGTGGTGCTTAGGGACATGGTATAGTGGTGGGCTTGGCAGTGTTAGATTAATGGTTGGACTCGATTTTAGAGTCTCCAACCTTAATGATTCTATGAATATTGTAATATTTTTTGTTGTTCAAATAACCATTGAAAAGGAAAGTGTTTTATTTTAACAAAGCAGCTGGTCTCAGGTATATCTGCTGCACTTCCCAGCTTTTTGGAAATGGTCTCCAGATGAAGCTCTCCCTTTTTTGGCTACAAATATTGTTTTACTAATAAATACACCCTGCTGGTCTGACCTGCTGGCTCACAGATTTCATCCTGCTCTGTGTAGTTTAACAAGCAATTTACCCTACTTTAGTAGTTCACTTGTCACCGACATTTCAAACTATCAACAATTGCCTAAAAAATACATCCTAAAAATCTAGGCATCATCAGATTTCAGACTGAAATCTGATGTCTTCTGTACTAACAGCATTTTAGGACCCATGGTCCCCTCACTCCAAGGAGACAACACTTGCTTCATGAAGTGCAGTGATACTGAGACACCTACACCAAGCAAACTTCAAAAGCAGAAAACACAGATCCGTGTCATGGCAACTGTGCATCAGCAGGAAACTAGCTCAGGAAAGAACATCAGAATCTGCTAATTATAAGTTTATATAAAACTGATGTTACAAATTTTTACTTTGCTCTGAGGAATTATTGACTAAATATGAAAGCCTTTACCAATTAGGCTGTGAGGACGTGCTGTTTGCAATGACATTTTGGCTCTCAGGAAGAACAGATCTTAGAGAAGCTTAACTGAGGACTGCTTTCTTTTGCAAAGCTCACTCATAAAGAAAACATCTCCTCAGAATGCTAAACAGTCATTTTCAGTCATCACCCACATCATTTAAGTGGTTCAAGGCAACTTTCTTAGCAAAAATTAACATGGCAGAAAAGCGGTGATAATTTCACAGTAAGGTTAAAGTCTGATAGATGATTGACAAGTAGATTAAATTTGCAAACATCTATTAAAAGAAGTTCTTTCTATTGCTTGTTTTTAACTTGATGTTTAGTGTTATAGAATATTGATACCTGTTTGGTATCTGTTGATAACCTGATTGATACCTGTTGTGGCCTAGAATCTTCTCTTATTTTGTCAGACTGCTTAGAGCTGAATGACAAATTGCCTTTCAGATTCTAACTAGAGATTTATGTGATGTTTAAATGCAAAATCCAGAACTATGGTTAAAGTCACATGTCCAAACTCAATGTCAATTTATAGACACTTAACCATCTGCTAATTGGGTACTATATAGAAGAAATCCTTTCCCTTCATCCTTTGAGTAAGAAATTCTTAATGTACATCAATCAAAGTTTTCACATAATATTTGAGTATAATTCCACCAGCAAACTGCAAAAAGAGGTTAATTAACATCAAAACCCATGGAGAAGATACAGAACCTGACTACCCATGAGACCAGGTGTTTGGAAAAGTCTTCCTTTATTTTTTTAACACAACTAAAATTCACCAGAAGGTTTTGGCCATCAAAGAGAAGTTTAGCTTTGGGCTATACACAATGATTGAATTATTGCAAATCTCTTAAATTCTTTTATTAGTATTAGCATTTTCCGAGAAGAAAATGAGTCTGTCTGAACATTCTGTAAGAAGTATAATCAAATTATTATCATGACTTATTCTGGGTTCATAATGCAAATAAATGCAAATTCCTACAGTGTGGAGGACATTTTTTTTCCCCAGCACTTTATATTTATAGGAAAAGGAGTCATTACTGTAGAAGAGTTGGTATTTGATGACACTATCAGTCAGAAGAAATATCAAGGAAAAGAGCTACTTCTGTTATCTCGTCTGGGGACATTTGACTACCAGGAAATTGCTCAGTAAACCAATTAATGCTGAACTTGGTTACTGATGGGTTCTGAACATTTATTACTTACATAATGCAGGTTGTACATCACTGACCAGGCAAAGAATTATATACTAACTGGTTTACAATTGGATTGAAGTAGATATTGCTTCGGTGTGTCTGTACGCACACTTTAAACTCTGGGGCTTTTTATTTTGCTTTTATTTTTCTATCTCTACAATTCGTTGCTACAGAAAGATTTCTCTAAACAGGCCATTCTGCAACAGGTTCTAAATAGAGCTGACTAATCTATTCATAGATTAAGTCTCCTCACTTGGGGTCCTTCCTCTGAGCCCCACAAAAATCCCTCCAGATTGGCAGGTCCAGTTCCAACAAGAGCCTTTGTCTCTCAGTGTCACAGTGATGAGCAGCAACTCCAAGAGATGAGTCTACCCTTGCCCAGTGAACATCTCAAAGATGATTCACTTATTGCATGCAGAGAGGAATCACTTTTGTAATGTGACTTCCCTGTACAGTTCTTCTTGGAAATCAGTCTTAAGAACAGTTTGCAGGCTTGGTTTTGATATTTTATACACTTTTTTTTGGGGGGGGACGTAGGGGTGTGGTAGGGTAGATTTTAATCATGGAACTCTGAACCCTATAGTGGTTTTATGTGAAGTTCTCAGAGGTTGTGATGTATAAAATACTAGGGTTTAAGTTTAAGTAACAGAAAAATTAAACAGAATGTGTTTGCACGAAAAGAAGATGCTAAAGAACAGAGAGAAAACTCCAGAAAAAAAAGATGTGATTACTTTGAACCTTTTCTATCTGACAAGTTAATCAGATACTTATTGGTCAGTAAGGGAAAAATATATCTTTTCAAAGGAGCAAGAGAAGATTGAAAAAAAATCAAAAAATATCAGTTGGCTTCTTACAGCCTGCTTAACCCTCAAGAAAACTGTAGATTCAAGAGGAATAGCTGGTTTAAGTTTAGTTCATCTAAGATGGAGGAGAGAGTGACAGCAATAGCCAAAAACTTCAACAAGGGAGAATATGTCCATTTCTTTCGTATGGTCTTTTCTCAGAAATGCAGGAATCCCACTTTCGTTTAAATTTGTTAAAGGTTGCATCAGTGTCAGTAGGACACTATCAGTTAATAAGGCCACGAGGATAAGGATCTGACCTTTAACATTGCATTTCTTTTGAAATCAGTGTTCAGAGATGGCTGTTCTATTCTCCCCCCTTTTCTCTCCCTCTTGCTTCCTCACTGGGTATCACAGCACCCACACTTCACACTTGTGCAGTGAAACAGGTGCCAGCAGAAAGGTCAGCAGGTTTATGGCACACACTGGTGTATATAAACCACACACTGGGTGGTTTATAGCACACACTGATGCACACCTGGTTGTGAAAAAGACATTCTGGCCTAACACCACGTAGGCTGCACTGAAAAATATATTCAATCACAACTTTAATGTTCTGCCCCCCACCCAGCACAAGAGGAACATAGTCAAACCGGAGCAAGGGCAGTGGAAGGCCACTAGAATGAAGCACTTGCCCACTAAACAGAAGCTGAAGAAGGGATAGCTTCAGGGAAAACTAATCCTAAAAATTTCAAGACTGGGCAAGATAAAGCTCAAAGTAACCTGGTCTGAGCCATAACTGATCTACTTTGAGGAAGAGGTTGGACAAGAGACCTCCTCAGGTCCCTCCCAGTTGGGATTATCCTTCAACCCAAAGATCCTTTACGCATTGTTGCACAGAAGTGTCCAGTCTCCATGCTGTAATTGTCAGCAAGAACATCAGAGCACTTTTTTTTAATCTCATTGTAAGATGGCCTTGCAGTGTTTCCACCGCAAAAGGTCACCGCCCCTGCATCCCCTGGTGGGATGGCATCTTACCTGTGTCCTATCACTGCTTTTCTCTGAGCCTCTCTCCTGGCTCAGAGAGGCTCCTAAACTAGTCAGCAGCACAAGGGAAGTTGTCGTCTCTCCTTGCTTTGGGAAAGTTAAACTCTACTTTATGCTGTTTCCAATCACAAACCAGTAGTTTACTATTGTTTTCCTACTCTTTTTGTAGTGTTTTTTTTAAGGGATTAATTCACTATGCACAGAATGGGCAATATTTAATATTTATGTCTCTGATAGAAGCAGTTGGGCAGAAAAGTAAAAATTTGTTGCCTTCCATACAGAGTTTCATTTCAAGAGAATCTTTTCATTTGCCCAGTATAGCTATGTGGTCGTTGTCCTGAAGTGTTGTGAGGCAGTTTAACATTGTCAGGAGGAAAGCAGATGAAAATAGCATTAATTTAGCTCAATAAAGTAAAAATGGGTTGCCATCCATTCTGAGGCTGAGTGTGACTAGTGTTTACTGGACTGAGATAAAGCTGAGATAAGATTTTTCAGACTCTTACCTCCCTGATCACTGCAGGTTAATTGGAACCTGGAGGCTGGTGCTTCATCACACTCAAAGGCAAAGCGACAGCCAGGGGAGTATATTTAATAAACTGCACTGGAAGTTTACACACATTTATTTCTATCAGCTTCTGTTTGTAGTAAAGAATAACACAATTTAGCTTTATCTAACTTAGTTGAGGTAAGGATTAATCTGATGCTGATGTCATACACAATTAGCAAGGCTGAAAATTACTACTCCATTGGTTACAGATTTGGGATTTTTTTTTTCCCTTAGTAGCTCAACCAGGTTTTATGCTGCCCTTGACTGGGCACAACATAAGTCACATTGTGCATGTAGCAGCTCATTTTGCTGCTGGCCTTTCTGGTTCCCTGGGGAACATTTAATGTGGAGATAAAGGAAGTCTGCTCAGGTGCTGCCTTCCACTACAAATCTTTTAAATGCAGAAAATCATGTTTGCATAAATGGGCAGTTAATAAATCCCAGCTTTTGACATCTATTGACTAAAGCTCCAGAATAGGTAGATTCATTGCTGGTGGCTTATTAAAATAATAAGCTGAAAGGAAATCCCTGTCTCAGTGCTGAAGATTTGTGATCTGTCAGCTATGAGATTTGGCAAGGAACTAACAACAGGTTAGGCTAACACTTCCAATCAGAGTATATTTTATTTTAAGAGGAAAATGTGTTTTCAGTGACTAAAACCAAATACAATTCTAAAAATTTCCTGTGTACTAGGGGGAATAAACTCAGGTCTTCAAAAAATTCTAACAAAAGACTTAAAAACTTTTTTTTATTATTTTTTTATTGCAGGTTTTATTGGTGGGAATAAAATCATATTCCAGGTGCTGTTCAGGACTCAGAAAAACAGCTCATAGTCCTGAACTATGCCACCTATGCATAGGATAATGTTGGAAAACTAGTTTTCCTTTCAAATTCCCTATCCAAATAAAACCAGGAATGTTGATCTTCACTGCTTATGGGCTGTTGAATGATAGAAAACACTCCAACAGTTGTTGCTGTAAAACCGAGGAATGTGAAAACAGGACGGTTAAAACTCTTACCAGACTTATTGGATGTGGAGGATGGTATTTGGTTTTGTTTGTAGATCTGCTATAAGAAAAATTCCTCCCAAAAAAATGTGAATGAGGGTGTCTAGACCTGCAATCCTAAGGCTTCTTAATACTAGAGTCTCCTGGCATCTCAGTTTTCAGTTTTACACATGTAAAAGAGGAGCTAAAGAGAGCTCAGGCTTCATATTCCTGAGATTTTATTGGCTCTTTATCCAAAATGAGAGAGATAAATCCCAGTTGCCCTTTTGAAAGCCCTCTCCCAAAACAAATGACAGGGATTTTCTTTATGGGTAGAGAAGGAGACAATCATGTCCATGCTGGGCATTGATTTATTCTTCTGGAATAGGAGGATATCTTCCTCTGCATTATAGAACATGAAACTTTTTTATCTTGAAATTGAAGAAGAGACAAAACCTGAGTAACTACAGTAGAAGCCTTTCCAACTCCAGCATCAGCTGGAAAAGTCCATTTGCCTCTGATTTTAGGAATTCCGTAGGTCTGGCTAGTGCAGCTCACTTGCAGAAAAGAATACAGAAAGGAGGGACAGCAGTTCTCCTTCATTTTTTACATTTCTAAAGACACTATTCTGCTGCCACCACCCTTTCTGAGACTTTTTTTTTTAGCACCTGATCTCCCTGCCTCTTAAGTTGATTTATGTTCCCTGGCCATTTCTGTACCTACCATGAGAGAGACTCCTGTTTACATGGCATTTATTATGCTGATGTGAATTGAAAATAATTTAAAATAGTTTTTATTTCTGACTCCATCCAAGTGAAACAAACAAATATGTGCTTATTTTTGTTTCCATCCAAGTGAAACAAACAAATTGTGCTTATGTCATGCTGATACATTTTATTTTTTCCTTTGTCCTTAAAAGAAAGAAAAAAGAAATAGTTGATTATCTATAAATGTAGAAACATATGGCAGTGTATGATTCCTTTTGGGATGGCATGTCTATGGCACAAACGTTACATGACCAGATCTTGCTGACAGAACTGCTGGTTATCTTGACTTGTAAACTGTTTAGTTATCTTGACTCCCCAGAGGGCCCCTAAATTGTGATGCTGAACTATTATCTTGAAAAGGCTGCTTCTGGTACCAGTTGTGTGTGTTTGAGCAGCCTGGACTAGTGGAAGATGTCCCTGCCATGGCAGGGGGGTTGGAACCAGATGATCTTTAAGGTCCCTTCCAACCTAAACCATTCTATGATTCTGTGATTCTGTCACTCGTGTATTGCCCAGTTTAAGTGTTCCATGAAAAAGAAGCTCTCAAGACCCATCACCAAGATGGTGGGAAGTCTTGGAGCTCAAGCTCTCATCTCATTGTGAAGGCAATTTATTAAGTTACTTTTTCTTAATTATATTCTTTTTTTAGAATAACACTGTATCGTATTACTCACAACTGCACCACACTCTCCTCCTCTCTGCAGGTACATTGCTTCATTTAAAAATGTCACTATAGGGGATTTTTTGACCTTTTCTGGTTTTTCGAAACAAGATTATTATTTGCATTCTGTTCAAAGCAACATTTTTTTAAGAATAACTTTCACTAAAAAAAAAAAAAAAAAGAGAGAAAAGAGATATATAAGTTCTTAGGGTGTTTCTATGACCCCAAGTTAAAACAAAAGATTTAATTTACAGTCAAATAAAATTCCATCAGCTTTGAAATTAATAGAACATTTTAGAAATATATATATGATCTATCTTTAATTTGACCAGAATTTTTTTTCTATGGGATTTTTCTATGTCCCCAGTTGACTGGAGGGGATAATACTCTTCCTGTGAAGAACTACAGAGCTTGAAAGCAAGGAATCACCTGGCATATGTCTCCTTTCCACTCACACAGATGGGACCTGCTGCTTAAAAGTCCCTTTTGCCTTACAGACAAATGCTGTTATGAAAATATGAACTGTGTTTAAAACATTAGTGCAGCTGATGGACACTTTATCGAAGGCTTCTTTAGAGCTTTGACAAACTGCCTTTGAAGTAGTTGACTGAAATGTCAGAATTTCCACTCATTAAAACTCCCACTTCAACTACATCCCTAATGTTACAGAAAATCTTTTTTCACTGCTTCCACTCAGATACCAAGAATAACTTCCTGAGAAAGGTTATTTTCCCTCTGACTTGCGATATATTCCACTGTGACAGGTAGTATTTCAGATTTATGTTTATTATTTGTTTCTGGGTAGTAATATTAAGTTGCAAACCATGAGTCACTGTGGGGGTTTTTTTGTTTGTTTGTTTGTTTTTTATATTTTATTTTCACAGCTAAAAATGTGAAACATTTAACTTAGGGAAACATTATTATTTTTTTTTCATCTCAAACCACATTTGTTTTTACTCGTGGTCTTGAAGACAGGGTCTCTTTGGATGTTTTCTCAGCTGTATTAGCCATGATTTTTTCTGCTAGATATAGCTTTTGGGTGTTGAAGCCCATTGTGTCCATATTAGACCTAATTCTGCTCTTCTAGGCATTACAGGATGCTGCCAGCAGCCTCCAAAAACAGCCCCTGTGTTCTTAAAGCCAGGTTGATTGTCATCAAAAAGCTCCTTCAAAAAAGTTCCATTGACACTGAGATTTAGGCATGATGCCTCCTAAATTTATGCCCCTCTCTCTCTCAGAAATTAGCAATTCCAGCAAAGCTTGGACTTGACAAGGAGAGAAGTTTATCAGCTGGGTGTGCATGGACTGCGTCTGAGACAGCTGTGGTGCCGTGGCTTTGCAGTTGCTGTTTCCCTTGAATCTTCTTAACGTTTGGGATAAAAATGTTCCTTTTTGACTTGTAATTTCGCTTCGAAACATAAAGTGATCAGCGATGACTCATATCCCAGACTTATCAGGGCTAGTATTTTAATTAAGACTTCAATCAATGTAAGCCAAAATGGAACCTTTTCCAGCTCCCATGGCTGCACACTACAGGACCAACAGATACTTTTTTTGGCATTAGGTAAATGGGACTTTGCATACACGCAAGGGGAAAACATGCTGAGTAAGAAAGCCTTGTTGCTACGTACTCACTTTCTCAAGCAGAATTGCACTCCTAAGTCAGAACCAAAAATTATAGAACAGACTTCAGAAATAAAAAAACCTGCAGTGTATTTCTTTGGTGGAGGGTTTTAAAAGAAGTGTACTCTTCCTGTCTTTGAAGACACTGTTTGTTAACCATTTCTCAATATAAAGCTTCTTTTTTTAAAAAAAACTGTGCAGAAAAAAAATATTTATGAGGAGGCAAAGAGAAAAGAAAAATCACCTCTTTCTTTAAGGGATGCTTTCCCAAAACTTTCTGGAGCAAATTTGTTTAGTTTGTCCATTTCTCAGCCTGTCAACAGGTCTTTTGTGTTCTAATTGTGCCATCTGTAGTTTCTGGTTTTTACAGTTGTCAGTATTCCAGAGACTGAGTTTTTCAATTAATTTGGAGAAAGCAAGTACTCTGTAATAGGTAAACTTTGAACTAGCACAGCGGAAGAGGGAATAAGCGACATTCAGGAATTTATTTCAAAAGACAAACATTTCACAGGTTCTCTTCTTTTTCTAAACATCATGCCAATGTTTAGCATTAACTGCGTCAAGATAAAATCAGCATAGTGATTGAAGCTGTGAACCATGCTCTGAATGATTCTTTTCATTGTACATTCAAATTTTAGTGCTGCTGTAGGTTTTGACCTGTATGCAAACAGTGAATCTACTGCTGTATACAAATGAGCCCCAGTGTCCTTCTCACAGAGGCTGTGCTGTGTCCATTTTATGCCTTTCTGTTTTAGGCCAACTTTGGAAAATATCAGTGGATCTCCTTGGGAACGATGAAGACACTTTGGCTTTTCAAAGCTTACAACACCTACATGAGCTGCCAACAAGACAAGATGCAGCCTGTGATGCTGAGGATCACTGCACCACCACGTCCAAGCTCAATGCACGCTTATTATTCGCTTTTGCTTCTGGTTCCCGGATTAACCATCCAAGGTAGATGGTTTCCACCTTGAGGTCCCTTCCTACCACCAAAACCACTAACAGAATCAAGGAGGTTTGATAAACCTGCCCTGAGATCAGAGGAGAGGCTCCTGTGGTGGCAGAGCCCATTTAAACACATCCCAGATGTGGACCACAGACCTCACCATGATGGCAACTGGTAATTTGTTCTCACTTTCTGAATCTCTTGTTTTTCAGATACTGCACCCATTTTTGCACAACAAGGGACACTTTCCAGTGTGAGTTTGCCATGTGCCCCTCTGTACACGGACAGTTTGAAGTTATTTTTTCACATTTCTAGCACCTAGGGTTTTTTACTCTGGTTTCTGGTGAAAAATTAAAGATTTAAAATTAAATTGTATGTGGAATATTTCATTCCCCGTTTTCAATCCCAAATCTATGCACTGGCAAAGATACAGGAAGGAGACATAAGTAACACCCATCCTGCAGCCATTTCACCTCACTCCTGCTTTATCTGCTTCAAGGAAGAAATTAGAAGAAACTTTACTGCTGTTTTTTGTGTGTACACAAACACAACATGCTACTAATTATTGTCCCACCTAGAACACAGGGGACTTCTCTTGCATCAGGAATTCTATTCATTTGAATTGTAGTAGTTAGAGTTGTGGATTTAAAAGCTTCAACTCTCCTGATGATCTAGCTAGGGCACACTGATATTGAAATGTTATTTTTTCCATTTATGAAATTATTTTTGTAAGTTACTCAGGGGCTAAGAAGTGAAGATCTCAAAATGTAAGACGTTGGAATTGGCTTTTCATCTTTAGCATGAAGAACAATAATCAGGTATTTTGCCTGTAACTCAGTTCTTTCCTAGTATTTTGATGTGCTTAGAAATTTGGGTCTGGTTTTTGGATAAAGGCAGCTATTGGCAGGGTCCTGTTATTGAACCACTATGGCCTGAGATGGAAAAAACTGCTTTGGTCATCTGTTCCTTCTCATTGCCAGGCCAGGATTAGTCTTCATTATTGCACATTTGGCTAATGTTTTGTTCTGTTTTTCTTCCTGCCAGACCATGAGTTTCGAGAATTTTTCCTGGGAGATGATTATTCAGGCTAATAAAGATGCAAAATTAAATTAAAATTAAAGCTGTTCAATTGTGAAATACTACATTTCCCATAGTGTTTATGTGCCTACTGGCTTAAGCTGGGAATGCTTAGGCTTGCCTTTTTTCGGTTTTGAAGTGCACTTAAGTTTTAAAGATAGCAAGTAACCAGATGTCCCTCAGTGTGGGTGCTGCAGATTCTGCCTCATCAATCTGGGAATTGCTTTGTGAGTTTTACTGAGAGCAGCACCAGGATCCCACAGGCTGGTGCTGATCTCACAGAATTATTTCTGCCTGGAAGAACAAACCAATGGTTTGGAGTCAGCTCACCAGGTCACCATTTCAGGCTCGGCCAGGAATTATCACCTGACAGCTTTTTGGCAATCAGGCCCTCTACAAAATGAACTGATGGGCTCAGGCCACTCCAAATTTTTAGAAAAATGTCCTCAGATAGCCTTAATCAGTGCAAAAAACATACTCAAACCTAACTCAGTATCGAGTGCATCTGGCCAACTACGCATTCCTAGAAAATGTTGTTTCTTTACCCACCAACTAAAGCCTAAAACATGCTGATATCCCCTTTCTTATTAAAGAGCATCCAAGCTCAGGGCAAGATGATAACATATGTGAAGACAGGACATCACCCAAGGTTAAGAGGATGAGCTTGGGAGCTCTGACTCGGTGCTGGAAAAGCCAGAAAGAAGTGATATCACTGTCCAGCCCAGTTGCTTCTGAACCCTGCTTCCTTCTAGAAACTGGAAAACAGCAGCCAAGGCTAAATCCTGCAGATGGGGAGAAACTAAGCAAAATTGTTATACTGGAATTTTTCTGCAGTCTCTATTCATACTCTCAGGGACTCAGGGACAGGTCATTTGGAGGTAAGAGACTTCAGTTCTCCTCTTCCATTTATTTCCCTGTTCCAGCCTTGGGAAAAGCATTGCAGCTTCCCCTCAGTCCCCTAGTGAATGCAGAGAACTGAGAAAAGGTAGGAAGGGATAGCTCGTGGTTGTCCCATTGAAGTCCTGTGCCACTGACCCAAGGGACCCTTGTGTGGACAAACCAGCACAGCTGTATTATCGTAATGCTGGTATTAGACACATAAATCCATAACAGCAACTTTGTAACACCACCCACTGCATCCTCTCAGGACAGAGATTAATCTTTTGAGCATGTTTTGTGTTTCCAAAACTTTTAAGGACAAGACTCTCCCTCAGTTCTTTAGTTTTGGGCATCACACATGCAGCTTTGAGACAAGATAGATCCTGAGAGAAAGCAGTGGTTGCCTCTGTCAAGGCCGCAGTCTTTTGGAGAAATCAAACAGGAGACACAGTTCAGTCACAGTTTCTAATAAAGCAGCCTCTTAACTTTGTCCTTTAATTAAAATGTAAAAGCATCTTCCAGGAAGGGTCTTGCTGTGCCCAAATCCTGGCAGATGGGAGCTGGGCCACCCATGCTAAGGGGAGGAGGAACTCTCTAGCTCTTACCTGGGCCACAAATAACATCAGATAACCATTTCTCTACAGCCTTGACAGGGAAAATAAAATTCATAAAAGGTGAGTTATTCAAAGCAGGGCTGTCTAAGCTAAAATAATCCACCTATTTACCGGAAGGACCAAAGGATTAGAACAAAGAAACTGGATATTCTGTTATTGTGCCGAGCGCAATCAGTGCTTCACAAAATGTCCCTGAGCTCACCAAACCAAGGGCATTCAGGACTGAAGTAGAGCACTCAGCACAGCGAAGGAGAGGGCTTTAAATGCTCTTTATTAAGATGATAAACTCCAAAGAATGTACAAAAGGGAGTGAAGTTTTCAAAATGCAGAATTCTGAAAAGGTGTGAATAGCTTCATCAAGCAAACACATGAATATTAATATTCATATACTCATTTATAAAGCGTTTGCTGGTGAATCAAGTCAGTATCTTCAGAGCAGAATGCAAGGATGTTTTGCCTAACTGATTTTTTTAACTGGTTTACTAATTATGTTCCACCAAAGCAAAGAAACTCATATAGTGGTATTGAGATCTGAATGACTGAGTCCTGAATAGACCAAGTACTGTGTTTTTTTTTTTATGTGGTGATGGTGCTATACACAGTTGGCTCCCTAACACCATGGAAAAGGGTATAGGGAATAGATTGCAGATCCTCATGTGAAATTTTTGAGGTTTGCTCATGACTACCTGATATACCAAATTATGTCAAAATTAAGATCAGTGCACTAGCTGCATTTTCCATGCAAAAAGATCAAATGAATACTAAATCAAATAGACCAAGTGCAAAGGAGAATAGTACATGAAGGGTCTGCTTTTGGTACAAGTGTCGTAGACTCATGCAAGAATGCATCTTCATGTCTGTTTCAAATAAATATATAAATAAAGCAAATTCTTGTCCTGGTATTTATGCTTTACGGTATCTTGACACCAGGAACATTCTACTTCAAGCAATTTTCTGGGCCTTTTTCTGTGTTTTCTAAATCACGGAAGTGGAAGCTTTGGCTCCATGTAAGCTTTACAACAAAGTTTTCAAAACCAGAGAATTCAAGAAAGATTCATGCATTTTTGCACAGGTATACAAACATATTTGCAATTGTAAAAGTTCATGCTGGGTACATCTGGGAGCAATTTGCCCAAAGAAAGATTTTGGAACCTCATATTTGGCTATTTACAAGAGGTAATTAAATGCCCAGAGCCACGTTCTGAACATGAACATTACGCATGCCTCAAACCAAGTGGAAATCAGGGCTGTTCAAAACCGAGAGGGGACTTTATTAATGTCTAAAAGTATCTGAAGGGAGGGTGTCAAGAGGATGGAACCAAGCTCTGCTTGGTGGTGCTGAGCAGTAGTATGAGAAGCAACGGGCACATGACCCACTGCGGTCCCTCCCAACCTCACCCGTTCTGTGATTCTGTGAATTCAGGTGTCTGAACTAGGAAAAGCTACTTAGAGTTACTGTTCTCAACCATCTCTAAGACAAAATTCCAGCTTTCTCAGTTTGAATCACTACCTGAAATGTCATCAAACTGACAGGTGTCCCAGAGGCTTGGTTTTGCCCTCCAATACAGTCCTGGTATATCCAGGGGTGTCTCCATAGCCAGAGCCTTATTTAGTCCCACGAGTATGCTTGGACTGTGTCTACCAAACACTGGAAGTAGGTCCTCACAGAAGATGACTGGAAGAGGCAGTGTTATAACTCCCATCTAAGTGTCATATTGCAGCTCACCAGGGATCGAGAAGTCTGGAGGAATTTTCATTCTTAACTCTACCTTCTGAGGCAGGCATTTTCACTCAATGGCCCTGGCTCCTGCTCCAAGGACTTCTTGAATTTGGATATGGCACAAGGAGCTGAAACTGGAGCCGAAAGCTCTCTATTCCCACCAGAGCAGAAGGGGAATGTAACTTAATTAACTAAGGAGAGGGGTTAGGACACATAAAATAAGCAAGAGGCCTGGTCACACTTGTGATCTGGAGCAGGGTCCCCAGAGAAGTGGTCACAGCACTAAGTCTGACAGAGTTCAAGAAGTGTTTGGACAACTCTCTCAGATACAAGGTGTGATTACTGGGGCTGTCCTATGTAAGGACAGGAGTTGACTCAGTGATCCTTGGGGGTCCCTTCCAACTCAGGCTATTCTATAATTCTATCCCTCTACATGATCTGAGCCCTTATGTCATGTAAGTGCTTAACCCATACAGTCCTTGGAGGTCTTGATGTTACCCCAGGAAAAATTAAAAGTATTTTATGACCTAAGTACAACATGAGGCTCAGGTTTTTTCTTTTTCATATGTCTAGGCTGTTTTGCTTTGCTTTCTGTCCTATAACAGACTTGTCTCTGAATTCTGACAGGGGAATTAGGGGGCATTACAAGGTATAAACCACAGAAGAATCTCCACTGAGGATTGCTAGAAGGTCAAAGACTTAAAGCCTTACCTCAATGCATCATACTGGCTAAGTTTGAGAGACCTTTGCACAGTTCATTGACCTCCATGACTTCTGTTCTTGGACAGCTAACAATACCCAAGCATTCTATGAATTCTGAATGCCGAGAAATGCAGTAAAGAGGAAAGTGTTTAATACATAGATATCTAAAAATTCAGCAATGTGATAATCAAGCTCCCCTTTCTGAACCCAGTCACCATTTCCATAATCTTAGCCAGAGCCAAGAACTAGCAGTGCTTCCTCAGGTAAAATAAAATAACCGCTGTGACTGGAATAGATCCCTAAGAAACAATTTTGTTCTCTTTCCAGACATCAATCTGCAATTAAATTCAGGCTGTGATGATGGGTAGAAAGCCGTATGCATTTAACCACTTCCATTTATAATAGTTAGAAAGAGGTAGAATAATTGCTCTTGATGACAGACTGTGTCTGGAGAGGTGGGATGTGTGTGCGTTTGACTCTCAAGAAGGTGGGAAAGATCTTTGTGTCACCTGAATGATTCAGTGATATCCATGAAGGAGATTTGAGCGAAGCCAGCTCTTGTTTCTCAAATCAGGAGAGATTTGAGAGTGTGGGCTTTATGGCAAGGAGGTTGTGTTTTCAGTAGGACAGAAGAAGAGTCTTCAGGTCTTTATATCTGACCTGTACGGTTTTGAGTTTCTCTTCCTCTCTTTTGCCCCATTGAAAGATCTATATTCTGTAGCAGTCATATAAAGAACCTAACTTTCTTTTGGCCCTTGTCCATGCTTAAGCTATTGAAAAGGAGAAGAAAGAGGAGGTCTAGATCTAAAAGGTTTAAGAACAACCACATTGAATGCATCAGGTTTAACCAAAAGGTTTAATCAAAAATCACAAGGCTTCTTTCTATTGACTTCACTGGGCATGGGATCAGACCTGACCTGAAATAGTGAACTAGGACTCCCAGAATAAATTGTCCTACTATTCTTTCCAGAATTTATGCAGTATTTTAAGAGCACTAAGGAAAGGTGACCCAGAAAGCCTAGTAAAGAAAAGAATAACACTGCACAAGGAAAGATAAAACAGAAGCACATCCTCAGCTGAGTATGGTTTAATTAGATGAAACCCAAGATGTGTTGGCTATAATTTAAAAGATACTCTGCACGCTGAGGGATTAGGAGGTAATTTATAAAATCATTGTTTGCAAATGCAAGAAAAAGAAAGGCATGTAAGCTAATCTTTGTGCCACATTAGGAAGTTTAAACAAGGCAAGTAATCTAAATTTGGATTAAAAATCATGATACTGAGATAATTCTTACATTTGAAAAATGCAATGCGCTTGGAAGAGGCTGGAATTTAAAGATCTATTATTTACTAATAAGAATGTAAGACCTCTTGAATATTAAAGAGCTGAGGCAAGTTTGGGAACAAAACAGTTCTTAGTTGTAGAAGAGGGGAAATATCTGAAAAAATAAATCAGAATTATTATACTTTATATTTCTTGTGATATGATTCAGGAATTGGCAAAAAAATTTCCCTAAAAGAAGTGGCATATCATTAGTAGGGTACAGGAGGAAGTTTAATTACATAGGGCTACAGTGACTTTCTTCCATGGAAGGTGAAATTACTGACGTGCTTTGTGAAAGGGGTATAGGAACTTTTCTTAATTTCCTGAACTTATTAAGAGAAAAGGTTGAGGAATGATTAAAAAAAAGAGTCTTCTCAGGAATTCACATTGAAGTTTTCAGATCTGTGTGTTCCTGAAATAGAAGAGAAAGATGTTCAGAAAAAGCAAGAGAGACATTAAATAGGATTAAAGTTTATTTTTGAAACTGACTTTATTAATGAAAGGTCACAGCATCAGTATGAATAATTCACTCCTCAGAGATCTGCCATTTCATCTGGCATGAAAAGCCCATTGCACAGCCAAGCCTCTCCCAAGTGTGTTCAACATATGGGACAGCAGCTGAAAGTGTTCTTAAAAATAATTCTACTGAAGAGATACCCTTTGGTAGAGTGATCTACCACCACAGCTGTGATAGTGGGGTTTCATCATTTGTCTTGAAGAGATCAAATACCCAGAACTGGCTAAGGAGAATGTTCTTCCAGACTCATACATCTCAGTGCAATTAACATCTGAGTTTCTATTTCAATTACAGAGAGATTTCATAGAGTGTGATAGGAAGAGTTTCTACCCACATCCTGGAGGGTTAGAAGGTCAGGGCTGTGTGACTATAACAAAAATATGACAAAAAGTGAAGGTTGCAGCCAAAAGTGGCTAAAGTGTAGGTGTGAGGCCACCCTTGGGCCATCTCCCTTAGCTTTCCGGTTACAATGAAGAGTGATTTTTCGTGCTTGTGTTTCCAGAGAGGAAAGGTCTCTGACAGAGGTAGAAAAGGACTGAATGAAAATGATTAAAACAGAGTGGACTGGAGCTCTGCAGGGGTATAGTTCAGCTCAAGGAATTGTCTACAGACAATTAGGCTCCCTCTTAGGCTCCCTGCCTCTGTCACAAAGCGAGGGCACAGTGCAGTGCCTCCCTTCTTCCCGCAGCGATACAACAGCCAGCTGTCAGCAAACAACTTCCCTTTTGGCAGTACATGTTTTGCTTCACCTGATTTTTGTGACTGGTAGCCTGCAAACACAGCGGATGCTTATGTTCACAGTGGTATTACGAGCTTCCTACTTCCAATCCATTAAGCACGGTCTGTGAAAACGTGCACACCACATCTTCTTATACAAATACGTGTAATCCATCAAACAATTCAAAAAAGTAGAAGACTCTTCGAAGTTTGTAGAGCTGACTTGTAAACGCTGTTTGCTTTGTGGAATATGCACAGAAGGCAAATTAACTCAACAGTTGAAAGCACACCATAAATTACATATGGATCAAAGCAGACGTGGATGTACAAAGGCAAACAAGCCCTCCCTTCCACCAAAACAGAGATGAGGGTTATACTTGAAAGCAGTAGAGCATCCAACAGTGTGTTATGGCTTATGGAGTTTGATCTAAAGTATTGGAATGTATGTTCTTTGGGATAAGGGAATTCAGCAATTTTTCATCATCATTAATCTCCCAAAAAACATGTCTAAGAGAAAAGTAGCAGCCAGTAGCTAATTGGAAAGCTGCTTTCAAAAAAAAACAAAATTCATGTTGTTGGGTTTTTTTTCCTGTTATATTCATAAATATGAAGTGTGCCAGACAGCAGGGGCTGGTGATGGAAGCTCTCTATTTGCAGAGCAAATGCGGCCCCGTATGTGCCTGTGCCAGCCTAGACAGTTGTTTAGCCTTCCTCCAATATGGTCCTTGCCAAAGAAAAAAAAAAAAGAAAAAGATTAATTTTAGGAACCTCTCCTAAAGATAAGGTGTGGTCTTAAAACCCTTTTCAGAAGAGCAGCCACAGCTTGAGGTAGCACGTGTGTGTAGTGCTGCCTTTACCTGCAAATGGTAGAAGTAAACTGGCAGTGACACACTCTAGAGTCTGCTGTTTCCCAAGCCTGCTAATTTCCATTCACATTATTTTTCAAACACTGTTCCTTTTAAAGAAACTAGCTCTCCTCCATCCCAGATGAATGATCTAATTCATAGGTTTGTGGTGCCAAAAGTTTCAGAACAAAACGTCTGAAATCTCAAAGTGCCTGGCAGATCTATGGGCAAGTCTTCGCCTGCAGGTGCTGTGAAGTCAGTATTGTTTCACTGAGCAGGTTGTGGAGCTCTCACTTATCACAGCCAGCACTGCTGGGAACCACCAGAACCACTGATCCTTGAGGGACAAGTTCCAGGACTCTGCATTCCAAGGCAACCACTATAAACCCACCACATTGTTTGACAACTGACAACGGGACACCCCACTTGACCTCTACCTCCATCCTGCACAACAAAAGCCTTGGTCTCTCCGTCCGACCCATCACATGTGTAAGTGCTGTGATGAAAGACAAAAAGCCTTCCTTCTATTCCTCTTTCATACAAACATAAGCACAAAAGTGAATAAAACAGACTGTAAAGTCATCTTTTTCTAATACACAGCAAGAATCTGACTGTTGTTTGAACTAAGGAGTTCACTGCCTAAGAGTCATAGTTGGTATCTGAAGGTGACACCTCTGGTGTAGGAGTGAGAGATACATATCTAAGTAATGTCTTTTGTTTAGACTGTATTACAGAAACATAAGAATTATCATCTCATTATTTAAAAATGCCTGTATTTGTGTACATAATGTATGCATATCTACTCAAACCACTTAGGAAATTACATCTGAAAATCAGTTTTCTTTCACTTGCTCAAACCTGGACAATGCAAAAGGATCATTGGGTTAATTAATATGCCCCAAAATTCATTAGTGGCTCCTCCAGCAAACCATGAGGTATTCATAGATCTGCATGCCAAAGTTATTTGATTACTTCATTGCAAGAAACTGCAACGAGAAAAATTTAGAGAAATTAATGAGATCAAAACTTTAAATATAAGCTCCATACCCAAGAGATAACACTAATCAAAGCCTGATAATTATCAGTTTGATACTGCAAAGTCTTAATTGCATCCAAGTCCATGTCAGCTCTGCAGGATTTGCTGAGCATCTTGCAGAACTGAAATCCTCTTGAAAAGCTTTAGAGACTGAATTTGACATCCTTGTTGCTGATTTCAGTGGCTCTGGTTGTGAAGCAAGGTGGTGGTGTGAATGAGCTATTTAAGCTGCTTGTTTTAGATAAAGGAACATCTGAAAGAGACTTGGGCATAATTTTGCATTAAGGTTGTTTGCACATTCCATGGAAACTGCTCTAAAGATCATCTCTAGTAGGCGATCTCATCTTTGCAGAAACTGCTCAAAGGCATCTTTCTGCAATTCACATTGTAATTTTCTTTGATCTTTGTTTTCTTTTTCCCTAGGGTGGTTTGCCAAAGACAGATATACCTGTTAAAAAAATGTTGTAAGAAAAATACAACTCTAATAGGGACACTTACATGTCTGAATGAAATGCTAATAGGACAACACATTGAAAACCACTAACCTACCTATTTTCCCAGATCTCCAAAATGCCTAAAAATGTTGTCAATGACAAATTACTGAGCTTGATCCTAAAATTCATTAGATGGAAAGAAACCTTTTTAAAAACCTTGTTCCACAATTTTTTAAGCAATGGGAGGCACAGTTTTGCCAGAAGTAGCATAAATATGATTGGATAATTTGCTGTCCCAGGGTTATACATAATATTAAATTTTCTGTTAAAACCTTGGCATGAATTATCTTTAGCTATCACCCTGAAATAAAAATATAATAATAATAGTAAATCTAACATTGAATCACAAATTCAGGGGCTGCAAAAATTTTTGCATCTATTGCTCAGATTCTTACAAATGAGGGACTAGACAGGACTGTTTGATCAGTAAGTTTGACCTTGTCCCACTCTCAGGCACCTTTCACTCTTTCACTTCTATGCTGAGCTCACCTAAACAGCAACTTCCAGGAAATTTCCTTTTCTTGATTTGAAGACATCACAGCCAGAACATCCAGCTGGCCTTGATGATCAACGTTTGTTTTCACTACGGATTTCCTGCGCATCAGTTCCCAGCTATTAGGTTACTTGTGGGGAACCCACCTAATTATCCCATGAAGATGATGGAGGTAAAAATATTACCATCTGTCATAGGTTTAGCCCCTGTGCTTTCTGCACAGTATTATCAACCTATAAATTTTGCTACTAATTAGGAGGAGTTTGCACAGACAAAACAGATCACCTTGAAATGGGGGTAATACTAAGATTTATTGCTACACTACAGACACTAAGGGGAATACTTACATATATACATATATACATACAACTCTAACTAGTTTTCTTATAATAGCACACTTATATATGTACAAGTGCCTCTCCTCCTCTCTCCTTCAAAAACAGTCCAGAGGGAGAAAGAGAAGGGAGGAAAAAAAAGTCTTTAAGGTAACAGTTCCATATCTCTGTAGCTCGAACCTCTCGCTCTTCACTGGAATGCAGAGAAGTTTACTCCCACCTTGCTGCTTGCTTACAGCTGCTGAGGGTTTTTATCATGTCGTCACTACAAGATTCAGGGCTCTATGGAGGTTTCTTCCACGAGGAGTTTCAGGGGGGTTTTCACGGACTCACCACCCCTCGCCGGGATCACAGGGGTTCTGGGTCTCTTTGGCTCAGTCCAGACTCAAGAACACTTCCTGATGCTGTGCTTTGCTGCTTGTAGCTTCTTCTCTTTTGCCCTCTGGAATTCTCCTGACTTTCTGCTTCTGGCCAGACGCCCAATCTTGGCTCTCGGCCGCGGCTGGTTACTCCAACTTCACCACCGCTCCTCACTCACCATTACACCTGGTCCACGCTCGCACCAGGCCCCTCATAGGGGGGCTTCGTGTAAGGCTTATCTTTTGGACAAAGTCCCAAAGTCATCAGAGGCACACAGCCTCTCAAAGGAGAATTTACTCAACTTCTTTCTCATTCTGTGGCTACAATTCCTCTGCAGCTTGCTGCAAACAGTTCAAGTGATCCAGTCTTGGCCTCCAGCCATCGCTGCCCTCCCCGGACTATCCAGGCCTCCGGGGGAAGAACTCACACGAAAGTCCCTTCTCTCCACATCATTTCCACAGGTGGCAGGGGTTTAGTTTTAAAGTCTTTTCCCCTGCTGGAGGGAGAGAGGCGAGGGAAGGACTCCCCCATACCTCTGCACTTTCTCCACCGACCTTGGCAGCTGCATTGTTATCTCTTGCTTTCTGCCGCTCTTCTCAGGGCTGGAACTCCTTCTGTTTCAGCTGAGCAGTTTTTCTTTGGAGTTTCTTCTCCACTCTGCTATCTGCTTCAGCCGGAGGCTTCGGTGCCATGCCTGCCCCTGGCCCAAGGCCAGGGGCGGAGGGCTCTGGCCCCCCACTTGGGGAGGCCTCGCCGCCTCACTTACATCATGGCTCCGAGTTCCTTCTGCCCCACACACAACTACAACAACGACAACAACCCTTCTTTTCCGGTTTGAGTTAAATTATGTAATTCGTAGAGACGTCACAGAAGTCTCTAATTGGCTACCTAGCCGGAATTTCACCTGGAACTAACCATCTTCTACTCTAAAACTGAGGGGGATGGGCTAAACCATGACACCATCATGCTCTACTCTGTCTTATTAAAAATTGGGACATGAATCCGATATTCCTATTGTGTGGGGAAATGTATTACCCAGAAGGCAATATCCAGGGAAGGTGACATAATGATCCCTATTCAGCTTGTTGTTACAGGTACATCCACCCAAAGAAGGCATAAAAATTGCTTCAATTAGTATGGAATAATTTAGAACAAGCCTTCTAGTTTCTAAGCTGTAAAGGCTGGGCTGAGACCATGTCAGGCATCCTCTGTGGCCCTTATCTACACAATCAGCTCAGAGCCACTGAGCACTGAAGTACAGAGGTGCCAAAGACAGTGTCTAGCTGTCCCTGGCTAAGGAGCATGTAGGAAGGTGCTCAAGGGCCACCTGAGAGCCGTGACCATCTGCTCAAGGGTAGGAGTAGGTCCTTCTTCTGGGAGCTGGGGTTCATCACTACAAACAGCGGCGTTTCTCTCTTCTGCTTGTGGAAGTTTAAAGAGGTTTTTAGAGTAGCTGTGCTTTGGATGATGCTACGGAGAACAAGAGCCTTTCCTGGTAAATGTCACTGCAAAATCCTTCCCAAATTAGCACAGTGGTCACTTCAACAGAGATGATGGAGAAGCAACCCAAGGTGGAAGCACAGAGTGCCAGAAAACATCTCTCCAAACCAACAAAAAATGAAAGCAAAACTCTCTCAGCTCCCTCAGATGGATTGGGCATCACTTTAAGTCCACTGATTTCAATTAGTATCCTGGAACTAATTCCTCCTCTGATCTCCAGCGTTCCCCAGCTCCCTTCCTAGTTTATTGGGCCCCTCTCCTTTGACCGTAGTTTTTTCCTGGCTGTGGCCCAGAGGGAACATTAAGCACCTGAATTTCCAAATTTAATTGCAGTGTTTAAATAATGATACAGAGCATCGATTCCATTTACTCACCATGGCACAAACCAGTTTTAAGTATTTAACACCTGGGGCACTTCCTGTCTCACTGCTCCCTGTTTAATCACCTTCTGCCAATTAGAAAAATCCCTGAGAGGCTGGTCTGCTTTCTACCATTATAGAAACTGAATACCTCAGGCACTAGAGCAGCTTTTATTTAGTGGTTTTGTCCTGAAGAGAAAGATTTGCTTGAAATTAAGTAGATGGTGTATTTGAATCTTTATGTTGCACACCTACAACTCACTTTGAACTGCTTGGGCACTATCACAGTCAGACCTGAGTTTATAACCGGTGCATTTATAAACTGTTTTTGCTCGTCTAGATGCACAAAAGGGCTCTGATGTGGGGATAAGTGGGTCTTTGCAGAGAAAATAATGTCCAGAGGGCTCAGAGCACATCTGATGCAGGATGGTCGCGGTTCCCAGGCACATTGCACCCTCACAGTCCCAGGATGCTGCTTGCAGGTCTCTTCTGTGGGCAAGTGATGAGGTGCTCTCAGTCCCCATGTCCTGTGAGGCCACACATGTCCTGCATCCTGGACAGCTGCTCAGGGAGCTGGCCTGTCCTAGGACAAGCTGAAAGCTGTCCACTTTCTGCTTTCTGAGCATTTTCACCTGATTCCAGCAAAAAGCCATCCCAGAGCTATAGACAACACTGATGCCTCAGCTCACATATGCCACAGAGCTTGGAGCTTTCTGGTTTAATGAGATCAAGCAGGATGCTTGTTACTGCGCTCACGTTTTCCCCAAGGCTCAGGCCAGCTGAAATTCCTTGTCATGTTTCTTTACAACATCAGCAAGTCCTTCCCTCTTTCTCTCTACCCTCAGACCAAATCACCCTGCGTGAGGTGCCAGGTCCTCTACTCATTCTTCCTCTTCATCTCTTCCTGATGCTTGTACATTGTCACTCCCAAAGATCATCCATGTAGTGGGCCTTTCTGTACCTTACTTTCCCCCCTGCGGCTGTTGGCATCTTTCTTTCTGTGCCTTGGATCCAGCCATGTGGGCAGCACATGGGAAAGTTTGGTTCTGTCCTTGAAGTCCACGGCAAAGGTCTCTTTGACACTGGCACAACGAGGTTGTACTTGTACTTTATCCACGTGCCAGCGCTGCCAGCGAGAGGTCGGGAGGAAAAGAAAGTGTTGGAACTAGGAGGGTATGCTGGTTTAGAGGTAAACTGGCAGGAGAAATGAACCCAACTCAAAAGAGATAAGTCAGAATTACAATTTAATAAAAATAATACAATAAATACAATTATACAGACAACAATTGGTTTTAACCCACAAATCCCAGATATATAACCCAGCACCCTGGGGCATGGACAGAATGGTATTCATTGTCCCCCATGCTGAGCCCCACATGATCCCCCAGAGCCCAACAGTAAAAGGAGAGGAAAAAAAACCTATTGGTGTGAGTGATGGTCACAGTCCAGTTGAGAGCAGTGGTCACAGGTTCTGGTCCTCCTCTGGATCCCATGAGTGGTACCAGAAGTCCCAGGACCCCAAAATTATATGTACTCAGGTTCAGGCAGGAATGCCTAGTACCTCCCTCAGGGCGGGGAGTTCCACAGTGGGGGATTGTGAGTCCTGGCTGTGAGGACAGGAACATCCTCCTATCTCACAGGCCTTTTAACACCCAGCTGATAGCCTGAGGGGTCAGGTGTGCTCTGGGCAGCTGCTGCAAATGGTCTCTTGTTAACAGTTCCTGGGAAATGACATAGAGAGTGTAGAATACACAATTTGGGTTACACCCACACAGTGATGAACTAGTTCCAGCTGCTCTAACTAGGACAGAGCATTTAGATACAAATGTATTTAAATTTATGGGTTTCCCTTCTTGGGACTGAAATACAGGGTTTCTTGCTCAGGTTTCCTGTACTGACTTGACCAAACAATCCTCTTTATGTTCTCTGTGTCATGCTTGTTCAGTCACTCTCCTTGGAGTGGATAATTTTGCAGCTTCCTTGAATTTATTAAGAGCAGCTTTACATTAATAACAGTGTCCTCAGCTCTTAATGTTGATTTGTTATGCTGCTGCAGCATTTCCAACACTGTACCCAGCCAAGAAACATCCCACCCCTTGTGCCCTGGCTGGTCCCAAAGCCCAGCAGAAGACAAATTTCCTCCCCCACCCTTTGCAGTTGCTAGTAATGTCACAGCCTGGCTGGCATTGCCCTGACAGCCCAATGCAGGGCTCATTGCACCCACCTGGGAGATGGTTTTCTTCCTGCTCACTATTCCATCCACCATCCATGAATTCTTGCTGCCACAGAGCTTCACAATCGGTCTGATTTGCTCATCTGCAACCCAGGGACAGATTTACTCACTGCAGACGTCTCTTCTTTCTGTCCTTACCTCCTCCAAGACCCATTAGAGCATCTTGTCACCCAGGGAACGTGCCATAAAGCTGCAGACTGCTTGAGATCTCTTTTGGCGTTCCTTGTAATCATCCTCATGCTCGCAATCATCCTCATGGTTCTATTTAATCCTTTGGAACATCTGAAAGTTTGCTCTTGGCCTTAATAGTTCCTAGAGGTTTCCTCTACTGAGTGAGTGCTCTGTGCTCCCTTTGACTCGGCACAGGAGCAGAGGGGGTTGCAAGGCTTCTTGGATGTAGTCATGTCCCCTTGATCAGAAGTTTTGCTCCCCACGTGAGGGCAAGAAAATTCCTATCAGATCCAACTGCTCATTTTTCTGTTGCAAATGCCTTAGCAGATCGTTCCCCTTTACTAGCTTTTCCCTGGTTTTCACAGCAGAAAGATCTGGAAGCAGTACAGTGTTTTATGAGGTGATTTTTTTCTATGTAACTACTTGCATTTCCAATAAGATTTTTAGTTCTCAAATATAAATATTGGCAGAAAGGTGGTGGGGAAAGTCATAATCTCATCTTGCTTTGTAGCCGTAATTACCTCCTTAGGTACTGACTTCCTAAGAATAACATTTATATATTTATTTGTTTGTTTAACTTTTCTAAATTGTAGTTTCATATTGATGCTGTCATTCTTCTCCTACGAATACTATCAGAACAAAGGAAGTGTAAAATGCTCCCATTTCACTTGAGGACCTTTTACATTCACTTATCACTCAGATGTGAATGGCCATTCCAGGTGCACCTCCTGGAGAATAGTAGGCAAATGTCCACTCCTCCTCTTCCTCCTCCTCCTGCTTCCCAGGGCAGCTCTCCAACCTGGATTGATGGAGGGCTGTCACAAGGATCCTGAGGTGTGAACAAGCCCTTCATCTCCAAGGAGTCTTGAATCTTAAGATTAATGTAGGTGGAGGAAAAAACTTTTCCCAAAAGGCTTTGGCACACTCACATAATTTGTAAATGCAATTACTGTAACACTATGCTCCACTCGCTATATTTGCATGAGCAAGCGGTCTATCTTTAGTTTAAAGAGAGGCTGTTTATTGAGTGTAATATGAGGCTCAAACTTTACAGATGAAGACTACAGACCAGGGCTAAAATTTGTAATTGTCTTTCATCTGTGAGCGCTTTTGCCATCTCTGCTGCACATGGAGCACATGAAGAAAATCACAGAGCACCAGTTCCATGCGGTAACGTGTTGAGTGAGTTACAGGTCCATACTGCAATTTTTCACAAGGTTTTTGCTGGAAAAGTTCTCCAGAATATAAAATACCATAAAACATCAGACTCATCTATTAGCTTTGAAAAATAGAAGGCACACACTGAGCAAACAAAACCTGGAATGTTTTGTGCATATGTTCAAGGCCTCCAGAGGAACAGGCATGGAGGACTGCTGGGAATCAAATTAGGTTCAGGAAAGGTCTGAGAGAAATTTGTGCTCTTGGGAGGAGGGAAGGGACACATATATTGAGGAAACTTGTATTTTGTTCAGTGAAAATTATATTTGTCTCCTTCATCTCTCCTCTTTCCTCCCAGTGCCATGTGCATGCATTCCTGCTGGTCTGTGAGATTATACATTGAACAGGAATTGGCCCAAAGGGTCAGCTCCTCTACCGTTTTTCTCTTGCAGTATCCCCTTACACTGAAGGGTTATTTTTGGTTGGAGCAGAAGCTTGTATATTTGGTCTCTGAATGGCTTTATCTGCTGGAGAAATTTGCTCCTTTGGGCTGGTTGCAGAGAGGGCTTTCGACTGAAATAAAGGTGGGATTTTATCCTCTCCTTTTGAAGATTTCCTTTTTTTCACATTACAAAAAGGCCTAACTGATTTTTTTCCAAATGCATTAAGCTTTTTATTATTGTTCATATTTCAAGATAATTTTGTGGAGGTTCACAGATTTCATATGAGGATAGATCCCCTGGGTTTTATAGTGTAAGGGATGACACAAATAGCCAAAGTAGCAAGCACAGCAGCATGGAAAGCCAGAATACAAACAAGAGGCTATGGAGGCATTCATAAAACAAAATGAGGCAATAAACCAAAAAGAAACATTCTCTGGAGTTGGTTATTTCATTTCTAGTGGCTTCAGCTCCCACACAGCCAAAATATATAGACAGATGTAATCTTTTGCTACGTTAGGTGTTTTCAGATCATAAATATAAGCACTGCCACCCTCTCTGGAATTGTTTGCTTTATTTGAGGGACCTAGGAAAAGATCTCCTTCCTGGGAAATATTTAAACCAGCAGCAATTTGCTATTGTAGAGAAACTAGTAATAATCACTTTGTTTCTCAGTTTTTCAGAGCACTCTAGTGACTAGTGAATTTTGCTTTAATTCAGCAACAAAAGAATCCTCTTGTGGGAGGATAAGGGACCTGAGGCCAGAGATGAAAGGTGTTCTACTGCATAGGCTTGACAGGGACCATTGCAGTTTGTCCAAACACAAAGTTTAAAACTAGATGCTTGATTTTAACTGGTCATTGACTTAGATCACAGTCTTTGGCCATAGGTGCAATGCTTCTTAAATCCTAAATTGCTCAGAATGGCAGTTAAACAATATCCCATTTTTTGATATGTCTGTCAGACTGCCAAGATTGGAGGCAAACATTTGCAATGATCTTACATTATTCTGCTGTGGTTCGGGTTTTTTTCATTATAATGCTTAAGCCACAATAAAAATAAACTCCTTAGAGATACTGCTGCACATATACTGAAAAAAGGTATCTAAGATGTGAATTTATATTTTATATTGTATGCCACCTGGAGTACTAAATCCAGCTCTGGGGTCCCCAGTGTTAAGCCTGAGAGGCAGAACTGTTGATCACATTTCTAGAATGGGAATGTTTAAAAAGTGCAAGGGCATCACCCAGAAGCACCAGTGCCAGGATGCTGTGTCCCTTGATGATGAGTCCAAGACATAGGAGCCAGAGAGGCTGGAACAGGTCAGAGGATGCCAAGGCAGCCCACCTCACCACATGGGCCACTCTGATGTCCTGTACTATCGGGAATTTCCTCAGATTGGCAAGGAGACAGTGGTCATCTAACTGTGATAAACCTTTTACAGATCATCGTAGGGGATGAAGGGATGGGATCTTCTAGCCAGCCAGGATAATGCGGAAACTAAGACCAGTGATGATCCTGGGTGTCCATCTGGGTATTACACCTCTGCAAGGCGTAGTGTGCTCCCCCAGACAGGGGTAGCTGCCTTCTGCTGTTGTTTTATATTGTCATATAGGGATTCCTCACATACAGTACAGACTGTCACACTCTGTAAGGTTAAATATTTCTACATATATCTGAAAAGAGCATCTAAAGCATAAATTCTCTGCCTAGATGGAGAGAGAGGATTTAACTGTAAAGGGTTTGGAAAGGACAACCTGCTAAACATTAGCTTAATCTGTGGAAGTCCCCAATTTAGACTGGCAAGCCATCATTTCTTCCAGGGGAAAACTTGTTTTGTTTGACAGTAAAAAGAAAAAATTAAAAATAAAAATGCCTTATAGGTCACTGTAGTTCATAATTGCTGAGCTCAGAATTCTGAGGTCATCTTTGATTGAAACACTTTCTCTCTTTGTTCTGATTATGGGAAATATCTTCTTATTATCACCTGGTGCCAGGAAAAGTTCTTATGATAAGAAGTGCACTTCTGTCTAGGATGTCTTCATGCATCTATTCTACAATCACAAGCCATCCAGACTCACATTTCAGCAGATCAGTCCCTAAAAGACAGCAGGGCTATCTTTCTCCATGGATAACACTAAATGGTTAATTAGCTGGGTAAAATTTATGTATTTCATATTTAATCCAGTAAACAGATACGGTATACAGGCAAGTTAACACAGCATTCTAGTGGGAGAGAGAGTGCAATGGAAGGTGTCTTCACTATTCTGATCGTGTCTTTATCTTGCAACCTCTCTGACATAAATAAAATCTGTTGGACTATTTATAGGTAACACTAGGTCTGGATGAACAAGAGTCTATTAATTGGGTTTTCCCATCAGATAAGCTGTCCTCTGTGGTTTGTGCTATGTTAACATCACAATGTTGCTCCCCAGTGTAGGCTGCAGAATGCAGGCATTCAACCAATACCCTTATCTGAAACAATTACTTCACATACCAAAGAGTAATGAAGGAATTGTGTTTTCCCCCCTAGCTGTAACCAACAATATCAAGAAAGATCAAAGGAAGGCTTTTCCCCAGATGTCACACTCCATTTCCACTCCATTTCCCCTTGCTTGGTTTGATTGATGCTTCCAGCTAAGGAAAAGAGCCTTGTTTTTTTCTGAGCTGATTTTCTTTCTGAAGTGTAAACAAGCAGAGATGTGTAGGCTGGATAGCACAGGAAGCCAATGACCTAAAATCAAATTAAGGATATCAGAATTGAGTCCTGTGGGAATGAGAAAAGCATCAACATCTCTGAGGATGGCCACCCACACTGGTGACCTTATAAGTTCCAAAAAGATGGGCTATGTGTGGCAACCCTATATATAGCATGTTGCAAGTATAAACAGCATGTTTTGTGCTCCCTCCTGGTCAGGATTTGGAGCACAGCAGTGCTCAAATCCAGTCCTAATTCTGATGCTGCCCTTCAAGTAGGGTGAGAGGGGGGTGCCTTTGAGCAGAGCACAAAAGAGGAGAGCATTAGAGAGTTACCAAGTACTGACATTTCTCCTTGGCCTGGGAATTTGAGGTGTCCAAGTCCAAGTATCCCATCCATTTGCATAGGACATCACGTAAAAACATAATGACATTTGAGTTTTTGAGGAGACACATCCCTTCCTCCTTGATGCTCAGCTGCAGCTCCACATCTTTTACCTTTCCAGTTCTCTCCTCCACCACACTGGGAGGAAGTAAGTGAATGTCTGAGTGGTGCTTAATTGTCAGCTGGAGTTAAACCACAATAGCCCTTCCTGGGACATGTTGTTGTCCTCTAAGGGTTTGGGATAACAACAGATTTGATTGGAATGTGCTAGATCAAATTTATAGCTGTTATTGCTGTTTAGCTATTAATCAGCAGGCCCCTGTGCTTGCCATGGGGCTTGATTACCTGACTGCAAATTAGAGTCTTGTGCTCATCAGTGGCTGCTTTTTGGTTTTGCTGCTTGCCGAAGTCTTTTCTGCTCCTCACCCACCACAACAGCGAGGAGGCTGGGGATGCACAAGGAGCTGGGAAGGGATAGAGCTAGGACAGCTGATCCCAATTGACCCAAGGGATATCCCAGACCATACAGTGTCATGCTCAGCACATAAAAATGGGGAAGAAGGAAGGGTAGGATGTTCAGAGTAACAATGTTTGTCTTCCCAAGTTACCATTATTTGTGATGGACCTGGAGGTGGCTGAGCACCTGCCTGCCCAAGGGAAGTGGTGAATGAATTCCTTGTTTTGATTTGCTTGCATGTGTGGCTTTTGGTCTACCTATTAAACTGTTTTTATCTCAAGACACGAGTTTTCTCACTTTTACCCTTCTCATTCTCTCTTCCATCCCACCAGGAGGGAAGTGAGTGAGCAGCTGTGTGTTTCTTGGTTGTCAGCTGGGGTTAAACCACACAGCACTATTTTTGTCAAATGTCCTATTGCATGCTTTAAAATTATGGCTGGAGGAAGCAGTGGGCCTGCTGTTAGCCAGTGATTAGTGCACACCTCCAGGGACTGCAAATTCAGGTTCACAGTTCCCTCCAGCTGAGATGATTCTCCCCTGTGCTCTTCACAGCCCTGTCCTTACTCCACCACAGCCCTCCTGCTGCTCCTGCTTGGATGCAGCCCAGGACACCAAGGCTGGTGGCTGCTCAGAGGAGGAACAGAGCTGAGTCTCTGCCTCTCGTGAAGCCCATTGCATGAGACTCTTGTTAGGGCAACAGTGCAGAACAAGAACACATCTCAAAAAAATTAATTCTGCCTTACTGACAGTACCTAACATAGCTGCAAGAGTAACCACTAAATAATGTAGAATGTAATATTAATATCAGTTAACTAGGAAAGCAGCATTAACATACAGGAATTCAATTTAGCTTATGTGCTGCCCACTGACTGAAGGGCAAGAAAAGGGTAAATGTGCATTAGATCATAACAATGATGATAGCTTGCCCTAATAAAATGCATTACTGTCATCAGAACTACTTGATATATTTACCACCAAGTCTCTACCGTCCCTTTGCATCTGCTGTGACTTAATTACGATGGTAGCACCAGCCTGCTGATATTGTTTTGAGCTGGCTTAATTTGCCTTCCGTAATTTAGGCAAATTACAGGAGGTGAGAAGGGCTGAATCAGTAACCTTATTAGCAGAGAGACCTTCTTCAGGATGCAGGTCAGATGAAGGTTAAAGGAAAAAAATTACAATGAAAACAAAAGAAAGCTAAATAGTTCAGGCTGAAACTTTTCCTTTTACATGTCTGCTCTCATAACAAAAAGTTAAATTACTTGTCCCCATTTATAATCAATATTTGTATTACTTTTTTTTCTTTTGCTTTTTTTTGGTCTTCAGGTCAGTACTTTGTTGACAGTATAATATATGAACCTTGTTCAATGGCCATTATTTGTATTTATGGTATTGTAGATCATCCTTCCACGAGGGAAAAGAATAAAAGAATCTTGTTTCTGAAAATTACTATGTCCGTAGCTTTTCCCCCTACTTAAAAAAAAAAAAAAAAAAAAGTATTTGTGGAAGCTTTAAAGTTTTTTGTTGTGTCTCTCCCAGTGGTCTAAATGCAAAGTCATCTCATTAAAATGTATTAAATTACCCTGGCATAAAATTAATATGAGAAGAGATTTGGGCCCATGCTTCTTTGTATGCATTCTAAAGTATCAAAACTGCCTCTGCTACATCAGGATCTGCATTCAGGTAATTCAGGAAAGGATGGGGTCTAACGCACTCTACCCCTGTATCAATTTTCACTGGAGCACTAGTCTATACTATTGAATAAGTTATTAGTCTTTGATTGATTTTTCTTTCTTCAGGCATGAATTTTATATTTGAGGCAGTTCCTGTAAAAGAAAGAAAACTGATGCCACAAAAGAGAAGCCCCAACTTGTCATGAGAATAAATGAATCAAAGGGGAAAAAAAGATGGTCAGGGCTGCCCTGAAGTTAGCAGTGATGTCAGCTGCTATCTTTGTTCCACTATGGAGGAATTCAAAGTACGGAGGCTGTTATATTTTGGGGGACCTTGTTGGAAGCACAAGGTAGCAGGAAGAAAATCACCATAAAAAGTAATCAAACTATCTGTGAACATCTATTTAGAAAAGAATGAAGCAGCAGGTAACTATTGTCTCACAGAGACAACCTCATTCATTCCTTGACATAAGCAAGAGGAAACTTATGGCAACGGCCGTTGCCAGCTTGTGTATCAATTTGGGGAGAAATAACAAAGAAAGTTTCAAGTCTATCAAAAACAGTGTTAAGAGGAAGTTAATTATTACACATAAAGATGTTAATACATGGATAAGGATAAATCATAATGGTGCCCTTCATGCAATCCATATAAAAATCCTTGACACTGTCAGACCAGAGTAGACTACATACGATTATTTTGTTGGTTCTGCTTTTCTGAACTCATGTCACAGTACTTATATCAATTTTTATATCATGGAAATAAGAGAATAAGTTCCCTTTAGTTTCATTTTTCAAGTCCTTATTCTATTTCAGAAAGGTATTTCACCATAAGACTTTAGAGTCAGTCTATTTGAGGAGGGCTGCATATACTCCTAATGGACACGTGTAATTTACCTGATACCAGAGAGACAAAGACAGATATGCTGTATTTATCCAGAAATAAGACCTTTTTTTAATGATTCACTGCCTGTCCTGAATAAATAATCTTGCATATATAATTTGTTTCAAGATGGATGATCTACTGCACCAATATTAAAGATAGTTAAGAATACCCTCCACAACATAAATCACCCAGTTGCTTGTGAGGGATGTCACCTTGTACGACAAAACTGGGAGCTTAGGAAATTAGAAAGGAGATTAATGTCATGTTCTGATGCTCTTGCATAGAAGTTATCTATAGTTTGAATCTCTGCTACTTGATCTTTCCATACTTGAGATAAATTGGTTTATGGAACATTCAGATGCACATAATGAAAGATTAAATCCAGTAAACATTTAAATTAATATATCTACTCTGTCCAGAATCAATACCAGGATGTAAATTTTTAGTGTTTTGAGCTAAATTCCTCACTAATGAGTGGTTTATTTTTCGCTTAATGGAGTTCTTCTGAAGGGCAAGTGCCTGCCATCCCATCTGATCACAGCAGACAACCTTCCTCTTGGAATTACCTCCTAACAAGGATCACTAATAAGCACTGAAGTTCTCTGCAAAGGGAGAGCCCAGTGTGGCAGCCACTGATTCCACTCAGTGTATGGCTGCCCTGGATGCCGTGTGAAGGCGTGAACATGTGTCATGGTTTAGCCCATTCCCCTCAGTATTGAAGTAGAAGATGGTTGATTCCAGGTGAAATTCCAGCTAGGTAGCCAATAGAGGACTTCTGTGACGTCTCAATGAATGACATATTTAACACAAACTGGAAAAGAAAGTGTGTGTGGCGCAGAAGAAATTGCAGTCCGGAGCAGAGCGGCAGAGAGCAAGAGATAGCAAATGTAGCCTCCAAGGTCAGTGTAGCCCCGGGGGGGGCCCCTCTCCCCCTCCAGCAGGGGAAAAGACTTAAAAAACTAAAACCCTGCCACCTGTGGAAGATTATTTTGAGTGAAGAAACTTTCCTGTGGGTCCTTCCTCCACCGGAGGCCTGGCTGGTCAGGGGAGGGCAGAGATGGCTTGAGGCCAAAACTGAATCACTTGGAAACTCTATGTAGCAGGCTGCAGAGGAATTGCGGCCACAGAATGGTGGAGAAGTCAGTGAACTCTCCTTTGAGGGGCTGAACCCCCTGACGACCTTGGGACTTTGTCCAAAGCTGAGTCTTACACTAAGCCCCTGTACTGGGGGGCCGGTGCAATTTCAGACTGGGTGTGATGGCAGGATGACCCCTTTCACTGCAAATGGGGGAGCGGTGGCCACTTAGAGTGCCAGCTGCAGCTGCGAGCCAAGATTGGGCGTCTGGCCGAAAGCAGAAAGTCAGAAGAATTCCAGAAAGGAAAAGAGGAGACTACTTGGAGCAGCAGAAGCACAGCACTGGAGAGCATTCTTGGGTATGGACTGAACCAAAAGAAACCCAGAACCCCTGTGACCCAGCGAGGGGTGGTAAGTCTAAGGAAACCCCCTTGAAACTCCTTGTGGAAGGAACCTCCATGGAGCCCTAGATTCCGTGGTGACGACATGGTAAACCTTCAGCGGCTGTAGACTAGCGGCTGGAAGGGGGAGGCAGACTCCCTCACATTCCGATGGAGTGAGAGAGATGTTTTTTTCCGAGCTGCAGTGATTTGGAACTGTTACCTTAAAGACTTTTTTTTTCCTTCTCCTTCTTCCCCTGGACTGCTTTTGAGGAAAAGAAGGAAGGGTAGTATTTGTAAATATGTAAGTTTGTTATTATAAGAAAACTAGTTAGAATTGTGTTTATAGGTATTCCCTTAGTGCTTATCGTGTAGTAATAAATTTTAATATTAATCCCCATGTCAAGAAAATCTGTTTTGTCTATGCAAACACCTCTTACCTATTAGCAAATTTATGAATTGATAAAAACTGTGCAGAAAGCACAGGGCTAAACCTTTGACACCATTTTTGGTGGAGAACGCGGGCAAGGGTTAAACCTTGACAACATGCTCTGCTTTGAACTGGCCAGAACCCCTTGAACATCTTAGGGTGGCACAAAGCAGAAGATCAGGCCAGCATTGTGCTGATGGAGTGACACAGCTTTGCATGTCACCTGGGCTGGATCTGGACAGTTCATTGCCCAGTCACCATCATGTAAACACAGTCACTTTCCGGGTACATTATCAAACCACTGAGAAACGTCTCTGATTCTGTCTCTGAAGTGCTAAAGCCAAGGAGGGCCAAGAAACCTGACTGGTGTTAAATGCTAAAAAGCTAAATTGCTGTGTCAGAAGATATTATCTTCTAAGCTTTGCTTTTGTAATTACAGTTTGCTTCTTAAATACGTATGAGCTGAATTCCAGCACAACATATTGTATTATCTGCCAGATGCTGCCCTGGGGACATAGAATAATCTCTAATATAAAGGAAAGAGTTCATTTTCCATAACAGTTTTGAATTTCAGTACTTAGATAGATTTAAATTAAAATAAATTCATCAAATTCACATAAAGAACATATTGAGTCAAAAGTTTGCAAGTTCTGTCTCTCAGTTTCTTCATGATGAACTGGACTGGTCTGCTGAGTAAGTACAATTGTAATGCGACATGGGTCGATTTGGCAACCAAAGCCTAGAAAGCTGTTTTAAATTAGGAATTATTTTAGAATTAGGATACTGCAGCCTTATCAGATCTGCTTGGATCGTGTAGTTTAAAATAAATTGGGTCATTAGAATGTGTTGTGTGGTTAATGCTAATGAGCTGGTTGGTTTAATTACATTAAAAAAACCCCCCATCTTTAATCATTGGGTTTTCCTTTTTTGATTTTTTTGCTTTTTACCTAGTATCAGTGATGATACTAATGTTCCCTGTGCTAAATTTCTTCTCATAGTACGCTTACAAGTTATCATATAAGGTGATACAACCTTGAAAGTGTTAAGGAGAAAAAAATTAAAACCACACTTGAAAAGCTGTGCCTGGTGCTGATTTTCTGATACATATTCTCTCACCTCTCTTCCTTGCCAGATGGAAAGCAGTACCCAAAGCCTTTCCAAGCTCAAAAAGCCATAGAGGTATGAATTAACACCGCAACCTATTTTTAAATGGAGAGAGCGTTAAATGTCATCTGGGAGAGTCAAGTCTATTTACAACAGCAAGACTTCAATAGCCAACTGTTCACCTTTTTTACTGCATACCTTGTGAAGTGAAGGTCCTTCAAGTTGTCAGTTACTGTCATGTGATTATTAGAAAAATAAATGAGTAGAAATGATGAACAGATTTAAAAACTTTAATCATGGGCTGATGCCCAGAAGAGATCTTTGTAAGCCACCTGGTGTTCTTCTGATGAGGTTCATCAATAAGTACATCTTCACTAGAGCCTGATAGAGTTTGTAAACCAAACTCAGGCCAATGAAATATCAGATATTAATATGCCAGATCCATCACACAGAGTCACCTGCTCCACTTAAATAAATCAGGCCCATGTGAGAAAACACGTGGAAGCACCTAGGACAAACCATATCCCGGGAATTAGGTTAGATATTACAAAGAAATTCTTTACAGAGAGGGTAATCAGCCATTGGAATGGGCTGCCCAGGGAAGTGGTGGATTCTCCATCCCTGCAGGTTTTCAAGATGAGGCTGGACGTGGCACTTAGTGCCATAGTCTGGTAACTGCGGTGGTGTTGGATCAAGGGTTGGACTTGATGATCTCCGAGGTCCTTTCCAACCCGTCTGATTCTATGATTCTATGAATGGATTGTGAAAGGGCAACTCGCCATGAACTCTACTGAGTTAAAATCAATCTGTGGGCAGATGAAGATGACTTAGTGAATGTGAGCAGAGGCATGACCTCACCTGGAAAGAGGTAATCAGAATCTGAGAGATTAATTTAACGCTGCTGTTTACTGCAAAAGTCAAACTATTTAACCTATTTCCTTTAAAAAGTGTATGAATCTATTGGAATATCTTCACAAAAGTAATCTCCTAAAATATCTTAGCAAAACCTGCTCTGGTTTGCAGTCGGTCCACCTGCTTCTCCTCCCCTGAGGTCTCTGGCTTGCAGTGCCTGCCTCAAGAGATGGTGGCTGGTGCATGGCACTGAACCCACAGAGCCCTGACTACCCTGACTATGTTCCTGGGATTCCCCAAAGACAACAAATTTGCACAGCTCGTGACAAGCTCAGCCTCGCCCCCCTCTGTATTCATAGAATCATAGAATGGTTTGGGTAGGAGAGGATTTTAAAGATTATCTAGTCCCAAACCTGCTGCTGTGTGCACGTTTCACTAGAAGAGGTTTCTCCAAGCCTCATCCAGCCTGGCCTTGCACACTTCCAGAGATGGGGCATCCACAACTTCTCTGGGCAACACGTTCCAGTGCCTCACCACCCTCCCAGTGAAGAATTTCTTCCTAATATCTCATATAAACCTACTCTCAGTTTGAAGCCTTTCCCCCTCGTCCTGTCACTACATGCTCTTGTAAAAAGCCCCTCTCCACTTTTCTTGTAGGCTCCCTTCAGGTACTGGAAGGCCACAATTAGGTCAAAGCCTTCCCTTTGCCAGGCTAAACAAACACAATCCTCTCAGTCTTTCCTCATAGGAAGGGTGCTCCATTCTTCTAATCAACTTTGTGGCCTCCTCTGGACTCGCTCCAACAGGTCAATATCCTTTCTGTGCTGGGAAACCCAGAGCTGGATGCAGCTCTCCAAGTGGAGCAGAGTAGAGGGGGAGAATCACCTTCCTCGACCTGCTGCCCACACTGCTTTGGATGCAGCCCAGGATTCAGGTTGCTTTTGGGGCTGTGAGCACAAGTTGCTGGCTCATGTCCAGCCTCTCATCCACTATTGTTGGTCTCGTCTCTAAATGTAGCATCAGAAAGCTGTTAAATGCTGCAGACTTCACAAACTGAAAATGTGAAGTATAAACAGTATGTGCCAATAGAATATGAATAGTTATATATTAAATATATTTATGTATATAAAGTATACGTATGTATGGGAAGTGTTGGTCACATACGTCCCATAAGGTGTTCTGTCAGAAGGGCATTAGGTGAATACTAAATACTCCAAGAGCAGAGAGTTAAGTCTGGACCCTGTTCACATTTATTAGACCATATGCTTTGCTGCCAGGGGTATGAACATTTCACAGTCCAGAGATGAGAGCAACAATCCCATCTGTTAACGCAGCTCCACAAATACTGACTACTATTTCTGATGTGGCCCCACCACTGAATATGCCAACAAAATCTCCAGGACCTGATCAATTTAACAACTGAACCATCAGTGAGAGCCTCATTGTATTCCAGATGATACACTTTGATCCAGAGTGGCTTTTATATCTATACAAAATGTATTTAAAGTATTCAAACTTTTTTGTAGATGCAGATACCTAAGAGAATAGATACAGTATTTTATGTAGTGTTTTGATTTTGATACTTTGGAGTAAAGAATGAGGGTTAGGAACTGATCACCGAAGGAACTACGTGTTTTGAAGAATGTTTTCTATAAATGTATGTATATTTTCACCGAAATAGAATGTGCAGTGATATATTTCTTCATTTCAGTCAAACGTAGATGTCTAGCCTGCCATTATGGATGATGAGATAGTCATATTTACTGCTCTGAAATTATTCTTAATAACATCATTGCTCTCAACCCGCTTCTTAAGCTCCAGAAGGGAAATTGATACTGTGGGTAATTATTTTCAGTGATTCTGAATATAATAAAACTGCACACACCTGGAATCACACGTATAACTGTTCATAAAAACAGCTCCCCCACTGCTACAGAACAATAGGCACATTTAAAAAATGTAAATCCCTCCTGTTTTATCCATATATCATAAATGGTATGTATATCTGTGATGGATGGTACGTGGAATAATGTCTTACTTTTCTCAGCAATTGCTTCACTCACTTATCTTTAGAACATAGCTCTTGCTAACACCAAAGGAAGGGACAACTACTTTACCCCATGGCCATTTAAAAGTAATAGCCTCACACTATCTGTCATTTTCATTGCAGTGTGCCTGGTAAAGGAGCAGACACTGAAGGCTTATTTCTGACTTGGCATTTGACCACAAAGCTCTGAAATTACAGGTGCAATGTTTGAAGTCTACAGCAGAATATGCCTCACATGCCCCCTCTGCAAGGGGACCTGTTCTGCATTACCCAATGGGCTACTCCCAAGCATGGACGAGTCACCCAAAGTCAGACTTAATAGCTTTGTTTTTTGCTTGAGTCTTGGAAGTCTCCAGTTTAGATTTTACTAAGCTTGTTGCAGACCTCCCAGAGATGAGGCCCAGCTTAACCCAAACTCTATATTCACTCTGCTCCGTTCTCAGCCAAGAGGCTGATGCCAGGGAGTGCCAAGTTTGCATTTATTACTATGAAAAGGAAAAACAGAAACTGAGAAGTACAGGCTGAAAAACAAAACCAAAATAAAACCATGTAACCCCCCCCCCAACAAACTACAATAAATAACATTATTTTATCTGAATCTCACATCCTTCTGTTAATCAAGTAAAGCTCATTGATGGATGGGTTCAAAAAAGGGACCCTTTTTGACATTAGGTGCCTCACATTTAGCTGATCTGTCTCAAAGTGGTTTAGGAGCTCTTTCAGTAACCAAAGGTATTCCTTTCTAAGTCAGACTTCCTTGAAGGGCATTTTGTTCCCCTCCTTACTTTACACCGAACGTAGATGACAGTTTTTTAGAGGAAAAGACAGATGAGATGAATCCTGTCTTTGGGGCCCTGACCCACTGCAAATGAATCAACAATGGACATATCAATGCTATTAGAATAATTTCCATTTCCAGTCTTAACAACTCTTGAAGGTGAGAGACAAGAGCTACACAAACCTAGAAAGATTTCTACGTGAAATGATGAAGGTGAATAAATGATATACATCGTGTAAGACACCTGTTCTCATGGAGTGGTTTGTTTCCTGTGCTTTCCTAACAAAAGTATTTCAAGCTCCAATCTCCCCTCAACACTAAATCAAACTTGACAGTAGATATACTGTTATTCTGCATGAGTAGACGCTGCATTCATTCATAAGTCTTTAGAATAATGCTGTTTAGCAGCTTGCTTTAGGATGAAAGAAGGTGCCCATTACTTATTCCCAGTAAACAAACACAAGGTACATAATTTACACAAAGAGAACAACGTCTGGCACAATCCCTGTTGCTGGGAATTGTGGGAATTGCACAAGGTATCCCCATTATCCTATCAGCCTAATTTTGCTAAGCTCATTTTAATGAAGCGCAGAAATGCGACTGCCTGTTCAGCCTCTCATCCTGGGAACATATTGTAATTAACTGCCTGAGCAGCTGCACGGCGGCAGGAGAAGGCTTTAAATGATGTGACTCTGTTGATATTACTTGTGTTAAAATGATTTTGGAGATTGGAAGGGAAGAGCTGATTGCCTTTTACAGCAGTGTCTAAAGCCTAAATGAGTTCTGACACCTGAAGGAGGAAGAAATAACCTGCAGACTTCACATCAGCACTCCGTAAAATGCATTTGGAAGCTTGATCACCATGACCTAACCTTTGCAATTATTTCAGACCCTCTAGTTATTGTCACATATTTGATCCTCAAATTTTGTTTAATTGATACTGTGAATGTTAACATAAACTTGATGGCAAAGGAACATCTATTCAATGTGTGAGCCAATTTTTTCATTATCACAAGGAACCAAGATACCACCAGTGACTTTTCTCGTGAGTAAACAGCAATAGTATATTGAAATTCTGCCAAAAAAAAAAAGGTATTCAGGGAAATTATTACAGCACTTTATTAAATGGGAGAAAATTGAGCTACTCAGGCAGACACTTGTGGTTTGTAAGGCAAGGATGGGGCAAGCCCTGAATAATACATTTAAGGTATTAATAGCAATGGTTAAAATACCATCTTCTGTAGGATGATATAATAGTTCTACAAAGCTGAGTGCTATCTTTGTTTCTATAGAAACTGTGAGATTAAGACAAATGATGGTCATAGTGAATTATCTTTAAATGCAGGTGTGAGCCAAATGGTTACCTAAAGACTTTGCACCTTCTCTTCTCCAGGCTGAACAACTCCAACTCTCTCAGCCTGTTTCTGTAACTTTGTGTCCTGTTCAAGTCACTTTTGTCAACAAAACAACCAGCAACCTGGTCTAGCTGAAGGTGTCCCTGTTCATAGCAAAGGGGTTAAAACTAGGTGATCTTCAGGGTCCCTTCCAAACCAGCCCATTGTATAATTCTGTGCTACCAGAAGCATGTGCTTCACTTGCCCTTTTGATCTGCTATAAGCAGGGAGGGTCAGCTGAGGACGTCAAGGATGTGCTTCCAAGTGCATTATGAAGAGAAGGCTGTGGAATCTCCAAGAAAGAGGAGTGTAATCCATCTTTAGGAAGCTCTGCAGATGTAACCCTGCAGCTCTTTGGGGGACTAATCCAGTGCAGAGGCCATCAACAGGGCATGGGGCTCTGAGTGATCCTGGAGCAGGAGCAAGCAAAGCTGCTGCTTAGTTACGCTTGTGGTCTCATGAATGTTTTTAGGTTTGCTTCTGTCTGTAAAAACGTGACATTCCTGCAACTCTCATTTACAGATAGACTTCATAACCACGTTTTGGTTAACTATGGTTTCCCTCTGTAACTGCTTATTTGCAAAAATCACTTTATGTGTCTTGTTTAAGAACATAAGGTCTCCTGTGAAGAAAACATTTCTCACAAGCTATTTGTGTATTGTTCAATACAGAAGCTTCTGGGCCTTATTAGTGTTGTTATTTGTATTCCAGAGAGCACCACAGAGATTTGAGAAAAGTTGTTTTTTTGACTGGAAGAATGGGTTTCCCCATGAAGAGTTGCTTCAGGGACATTAAAATCACAAATGAAAATGGCTCAGCACAAAGCACAGAGTGGCATTCTCACATGATTATGGGGGAATATAAATTACAACCACAGCAGCACTAAGTACTAAATATCAGCATAAATATTTGTCCATGCTGGCTGTGGATTCTAACATGGATTTAGACACATAAGTGCTCAATAGTACCAAAGTATTTGTTCTAATAATATGGATTGTTATATTTTTGCTGTTATGAGCAGTACTAATTCTTCATTTGAAGTACATTTGTCTTAATCATTCACAGTATCCCTTTTCATTAGCACTCAAAACTCAGTCAGAAACATGCTGTGTTCATTCCAGTGATTCTGATCTAAACTACCCTCTTGGGTGAGAAATGCAAAATACATTTATTCTGCTCTAATTGGACCTCTAGCAAATCCTTGGCAAATGGCAATTTTGAGCAGAAGACGAGAGAGCTATTTCCTTTAGACTCTCCCTACCACAATAGCAGGTTGACAGAAGGAGCTGGGAGTTAACAGGAAACATTAACCAAAATTTGCCCTTGTAGCAGCCAGCAGTTCAGCTGCCGTTCCATCTTTCTTCCGTGACATCACACGCACGTCCAGAATGTAACATTTGTCCATGGCCCTCAGGGAGTGCACAGCACGGTAATGAGATGAACTGCTTTTAAAAGATTGTTCCAATACCATCAGGGCTGACACAGCACTGATATCAGTGGAGGTAAGGGAGAGTGCTGAACTCCTCACCTCCGTTCCTATCACAGGGAGCATAAAAAATGAATGCCCTGATGCTTTCAGCATTGCAAGCTGTGTGCAGCTGCCCACAGCCAGCAGTCAGGATCAAAGGATGGGGGTGCCAGGGCCCCAACACCCACACTGCTCGGGTTTGAGCACTGTGATGGAAGAATAGCAATGGGGTCTGTTGGGATGCGGGGAAGAAGGGACACAGAAATCTCAGCCTTGCTTTTTCCCAGGAAACCTAGGTCTGACCATCAGCTTAAAAATGCAGTTGTGCTCTCCAGGGACACAGGTACACTGAAAGGTTATCAGGCTGCATTGGACCACCCCAGTGGTCTTTTATACTGGCTGGCCATTGACAGGTTAGAGGAACACCCAATTTCTCAGTCACAACATTCTTTGTCCTAAAAAATGGACATCAGCTCACAGGAAAAACAGTGACTAAGGCACTGCTTAGATATAATTCCTTCCCAGGCCTGCCCTTGCCTGCCTGCTGGCTTGGAATGAATCACTGTGGTTTATCCTCCCCCTGGAATCTTCATACATTCAGCACAAACTTTTTAGGGCAGGAGCATCTTCTGAAATGGGTTTGTCTTACACCAAAGACAACGGAGTTCCCCAAGTTCAACTGCAATGTATAAATAGTAAGAAGGAGGCCAGGGAGTTGCAGAGAGCAAAAGCCTTGTGCTTTGCCTTTTTTGACCTCTCCAAACTGCAAACTTACAAATATCAAAAGGAAAGAAACAAAATGCAAAGGAAGAGGGTATGAAGAGGAGGAGGAAAGGAGGGGAAACCATGTACTAATGGCTTATGAATAATCACTTGGCAATTCATCATCTGGCTTCTTTGAGATAAAAAGCCAATATAAAGAAATCAAGAGCAATTATGTCCCTGCCTATGAAATGTCTTGAGCTATGCTCAAGCCTTCATTTTTTAGCTTGTGAAATGTCTTGGGCTCTGCTCAAGCCTTCACTTTTGATTCTATGTGTTTTGCACTTTGTGTGTTTCATCTCTTCAGCAAATAATGGATTCTATGATCATCACTAGGTATTATTTTCACTGTGGTACTTGTTATATTCTTGAATGTACAGGATATGGTTGAAAAGTGACCTGACTGCAGTTGTAGAATATACTGGGACTTAAGGAGTTCTTTCATGTGCCTAATGAAGATGTAATTGGAATAAGAGAGCTGAAAGCCGAAACTCAAAAATCCAGCCTGGAAGTTTTGGGTTTTTTTAAACCAAACGGCTGCAGAAATTTCTTCTGGAGCCAAAAGAAATAGTTGATAACTCCCTCTGTGTCTCCAGGCTTTTCAGACCAATTTGAGTGTGTTCCCAACAGCACAGTGGCCTTGATGGTGTTCAGCTTAGCAGGGTGGAATATTTCAGTCTTGGCAAATAACATGGAGAAGCCATGGAAGAAAATGGATTCTGACTTAAAAAGACCAAACAGCTGCCTGCAGGGTATTAATTTAGTTGTACACTACCTCTGTCCCATCTTCCTCCTGGAGTTAAACACCCTGCAAACAGGGCAAAAGGGAGCTCTCTGCTTTGCAGAGCTCACAGAGTAAATGTAAAACGAGGGACAACAGGAAGGCACAGAAAGCACAAGGAAACCAGCACATACTGTTGGTCAAAATGATAAATCCAACAGTTTCAGGAGAGAGAGGACATGAGCCTGATCACAGAGCAAACAGGTGTTGAGGGAGGGATTTCAGAGGAGAATCGTAACAGTCATTTCAGAGTGGGGGTTTTCTTACCTAATGCCAGGAAAAACCAGAGAAGGCACAAAGCAACAAACTGAGCTGATGCCAAGGTTCAGCTGAGGGAAAGGAAGATGAGGAAGGAAAGGGGGAAAAATGCAGGCTGTGAAATATTTTCAACCAGTGAACAGCAAAAGCAGTTGGAAGAGATGGTGGATGACATGAGCCACAGTGCTTAGAAAGGTCAATACAGGGAAAAGGGAAGATGTCCACATTATGACAAAAGAGATGGTGCCACCACAGTGACAAAGCCAACAGATGTGGCAGGAAAGAGGACAGAATCAAGGCCAGATTCAGGGTCACGGTGAGACTGCACATGCCCTAAAGAGATACAGGAGACAGGCTGAGATGTTGGGTAGGAGATTGATTGCGGTGTAGTCTTGTTATATTGCCTGACATAGGATTTATTCTCAAAACAGCTGACAGAACAGATCTGCTTTTTTGGATGTTTTTATAATATATTCTTCATAAGTCTTGCAGCCAGCCAGCTGATCCAGCCTCTGCCAGCCATAGGTGGGCTGTTGGCTCATCACAGCAAGCAAATGCAACTCTGATTTAAAGATGTATGAGTCTCCTGCTAGAAAATCATTGTATTCAATGGTTTCTTCATTGCATTTAATCATGGGAGTAGGTTTTCCATTATACTCAAATGACATTTTTTCCTCTTTTAGGAGACATATGGAGTAGGACATAACAGATGGACGGAGAGGGGCATCTTTAAACAGGTCTGAACAATGGAAGCAGACTTGAATGACAAGAAAGGTCAGCCTGGCAGGTCCTTTCCATGCACAGGGACACTGTGCAGGACTTGCCAAATATTAAACTGTTACTTCAGTAGTGCTCAGGACCAAACAAAACCCGCTTTTTCTCTCTCCTATGACAGGGTTTATTGGCCCAGTCAGAACCCTTACCTGCTTTTCTCAGCGTAGAGTCAGGTTGTTGCTTTTCTGTTCTTCTCCTGGTCTCACAAATCTTGAACTCTGAGTTGTGCATCCCTAGGGATGGAGTGCATGTTCTTGGAGTACGATGGCTGGGGACATGAGCGACAGAGACTTGAAACCCCCCACATCAGGGAAGGTTAAATTCCTGCTTTTTCAGGTACTGACTCCTTCGTTGCTGTGGGTTTGAACAGCTGTGGTCTGCCAAGCACATGGATCTATGCATGGCAGAGAGCTCCTGCAAAGTATAGCACCACGGGCCTGAAGTCCTCCAGGCTTTTGGGTGGAATTAGGCATTGGAGCCCAAATCTGAAGGTCAAAGGATCTTGAAGGTGAGATGGACACTAACCTGATCTGAATGGGTGACAGCAGAGATGTGCAATGTTTGTCTTTACTGTGGGTGACCAAAAACATATATAGACAATGGAAAACAAGGAGAGTATCAAGCAAATTGCTGTTTTGAAACACTGGTCTGAGCTGTTGGCATCCAAATTCTACAGAACATTAGTCTAAATCCAGTCCTAATTTAGGTGCCTTCAATCTTGCCTTCATTGCAATTACATGGAACTGAATTGTGTCCTGCACTTATCTCTGCAGTAAGCTCTTCAGGGACACCTCAGTCTTAGGATGGTATCAAAACACATTCATCATCCCCCTATATTTTCATTAGTTTTGTGACTGTGCCTTCCTAACCTGATACACTGCTTCCATTAGTCCTGACACAGAAACAGCTGACCTGAGGTAAGAGCCTTTGCCTATCTTATTCTACACCTTTTCTATCATTTCTAGATCTTGTGCTTAGAATAAGTTTGAAAGATAACAATTTCAATCAGTTCTTTCTTAAGTCTATTATTATTTTTAGTTAGGTCTCAGGGTAATCATGGCAAAAAACCTCAGTCTTGATCAAATCTGTTTGCTCTTTTCCTTCTGTTTCTCCAAAACAGTAATTGGCTTTTTGTATAAGTCTACTGAAAATAGCATTTTCCATTTTCAAGCATCAAAGGTCTCCACAAGTATTTATTGATTGCTGTCTCTTATGAATCCTCTTTGAAAAAGGTACGGTCTGTTACATCTGTTTAACCAATGGACAAACAAGCCATAAGGTTCTTCACAGAGCTTGCATGACATACTAGCACAGATGTTTTTATTAAATCCCTTCTTTCATGATAGGAAACTTCATCCTTCCCTCACAAGCCTGGGTCTGGACTCCACAGCCCACGAGTTTTGCTACCACACAGTGTCAGTTCAGCACGTTACAGCGAGTGCAGACGCCGCACAGGCTGGGGCAGAGTATCCGGGTCTTCCTCTGACCTGCCCGTGCTGTCACAGAGGTGTTGGCAAAAACTGCTACTGGGAAGGTTTCCTGGACGCTGCTGACACTCAAGCTGTGCCTGGGACAACCTGCAGAAAGTGGCACAGCCCAGAAAACGTACAAGAAAGCTTTCAAAGAAAATATACAAGAAAACCAAAGTAAGAGAAGGCAGACACATCTCTCTGCACTCCCACTCAGTGAGAGATCGAGGAGTTGAGGTCCCACCTCTCCATTTGACCTCCCCACCTCCTCCAAGATAATAATTTTCACAGACCATGTGCTTGTTCAGGAGCTTTCAAAGGGCAGTGAAACAGTTTGGCCTTAACAACAGTGAATTTTTTTTTTTTTCAGAGTGGCTTGCGATGCTTCCTTTCAAGCCTTTTTGACTTGAAACTGTGTTTCCCTACCAGACATGCACCACTGCAGGGGATCTGTCAGTCTTCCCCACCAGGAACCACGTTCCCTGGATGGAGGCATATATCTGTCATGAATACCTTCTGGTATCGGTTTTTTTTTCATGTGAAATAAATTAGGTTCTTTTGATTTCCTCCCGTAAAATAAACTTTTATCCTTTGCTCTGCTTGATTCATTTCGTATTTCTTTTTCTCAGTCATGGAAAACCCTAATTCCCATGCTATTCCAGATAGTCTCATGACAGTCTTGTATTTCTTTGTCTCCAGTTATCTTACAGTTCTTTACTGATATCCAGTTTAGTTATCTTAAATAATAATTTCTTACATGTCAAGAGAAAAATGCACTGTTGACTAATTTAGAAAATCTCATATCTTATCAAAGAAGATTATTTTGGGGATTCTGGTTTTGACGAAGACTTGTAACATATTAATCGATTTCTCTGTATGTCTATATTTTCCTTAATAATTCCTTCTAAAGTCTTAGATGTAGCTGGCGTCAAACTAATTGGGCCTTAATTATCCAGGGATTTTTTTTACCCACTTTGATAAGTCTGCTCCAGTGAATTCATTTGATGAGATTAAGAAATATATGCAGAGAAACTGTGCCAAGGAAAAATACTTTTCACAATTCCACAGGTCAGCTATTTTTCTTTAGTCCACTGAAATCTACAGGGCTGGCAAAAACAGGATTTGTGAAATTGGAGTCAGATGTAAGAGTCCTGTCCTTAAAGCCACCCTTTTTACAAGATTTGGCACTTCAGGCCAGGATGATTTAAAAGCCTGCCATCCCAAACTGTCCCTGCCAGATTACTGATTAGGTGAGGTGCTGATTTTGCTATTGCCAGTAAATGTAAACCACTATCAAACCCGGTTTACATTAAAACATCAAGCTGCAAACTGCAGGCTGACAACTCAGATTCACAATCACCTCTGATTTAGCTGCAACAGCTGAAGAGTTTATTGTCCAGGCGGGTAACATCTTCAGCCAGAAGAGGTAAATCCAATACGAATCAGACTCTGAATTCCCCTTGTTTTCCCAATTATCCAGCTATCAATGCACAAAGAATCATGAGAGTCATGGTGCAGAGCTCTGCCTTCTGCTTCAGAGGTATAAGTCTTATCAGAAAAGACATGATTCAAAATACTGTGGGTAGATTTCAGCTATTTGTCTCATCAAGCAGTGACCACACATTATTATTAATATTAATAAGAATTTTATCAGGACGTTATATTCCAAAGCCTAGGAAATAAATACACCAGGAAATGGATCCCTACTTTTCACATTGCAGGGAAAATGCTGACTATTCCTTGCTGCAGTTCATGTTTTGGTTGGCAGATACACCAGTGGCAGGCAAAGAGATGCAAGAGCTGCTGCTCTACGATTAGACTGTGCCTTGTGGCCTGAGCCTCAGTCAGAGCAGAGAGCTCTGTGCCTGCTGCTGAGTGGTGGGATTAGCAAACATCTGAGCACAGACATGATGTTGTCGTGCAGGAGGCTTTTGAAAACAGCTTGGGCTGAGAGTGAATGAGGTCCTACAGCAGTAGGTGAGATTTGAAACAGCAGATGCCACAGGCCAGGTGACAAGCAGAGAGAAAAGGACGTGGTGGGACATGCTGGCTGCCTGCAATGAGAAATAAATGCTCCTGGGCCTTGAAGTCAAGTGGCACACAACAGCCTTCATCTGTGCTTGTAAATAGTGATACTCCCCAGAACTAGGTGGAGATGGGGAAATATCTACAGCATTTTGATTACATTTCTCTCAAAATGTGCTGTTTATCCACTGACCTCCGTCACTTTTGTATTACTTTGGTCGGTTTAACGAAATCCCAAGAAAAGCAAAAGGCGATCTTTCATCGCTCACGTGTCATATGTGACTTTCAAAAACGACCTTGTAGGCAGAGATTTTTAATTTCACCTTGCTAAAGAAGCCTTTAAATAGGAGTTAGCAGGACCTCTGCCAGGCACAGTTCTTGTGTATCCAAGACAAACATCTAGGAAAGGTAACGGAAGAAAAGGAGAATCATCTACATGATTCTCCAGTGCAAGTGAATTTTTACAAAAGGCCAAAATAGGTGCATTTACAGATGCAAGGAACATATGCATGCAGATATATGGCAATTATTTTTGGCTGACAATATAAATGAACAGTTTCATCTTTCAAGTGATAAATGACTTCTTATATGGCAGAGCTGATTAAATTTGTTTCGTGGATAGAAAAAAATTGTGCTGCAGTTCCCTGATACAGAAACAATTAAAATAGATTGGTTTACCTGATGCAATTTCAGAAATGAACTAATTATGCTTTTATGAAAACACATCTGTAAAAGAATAATTGATTTGAATGAGTACAATATTTCACAGAGACAGGAGTGAGTACAACACCTATTTTACCTACACAATAAATTCTTATAGTCTTAAAAAAATTAATTCTTATAGTCTTAAAAAAATTAATTCTTAATTGTGGCTGGTTTAATATTTGCTTGTTTTTGTTTTATATGTACATGTGCATTAATGTAAAGGTTTCCTTTTTGTATATACAAATATACATATATACACATCAAAATATTTGGCTTCAGGAAAACAACAAATTAGCTTGGAGCACTGAAGATGAGCCACAGTTTACTTAAATGACACAATGGTTTCTAAACCTCCTGTTAAATCTTATTTCTTCCGTGGGCTGTCACAATGTGTTCATATAACATGATGTAGCTCTTTTTCTGTTTTGTTTTGTTTGGATATTAAGTAAAATAGTAGAAATTTCTCCTGTTTTGTTTTTTTTGTTGTTGTTGGTTTTTTTTGTTTGTTTGTTTTGTTTTGTTTTGTTTTTTTTTGTTGTTGTTGTTGTTGTTTTTTTTTACCAGATGGATGCTCTGCCTAGAGAATAGGATTCTGTACAGTGGTGCATTTCCTGCTGGCCCTTGCAAACACTTTGACACTAAGAAATAGCATCTACAATGGCATCCAAAAGTCTGAGATATGCTGGAATAATGCCAGAGAAGGGCTGAAAATCAAACAGAATAATTTAAAGGTGTGACATGGGAAGAATGGCTAAAGGGATTTATGGCATAGGGTGTAAAGGACAACTACCCGAGAGATATAGCGATAAACAATATTTAGAGCACATGTAAAATAATGTCAGTAGGAGTGGAAATTTAAGTGTCCTATTTGGAAATGATCAGTGGCATTTGGTTTTCAGGTCAATTAGCTGGTGGAATAATTTATACAGTGCAGTAATAACTTGGAACAACAGAGAAGGAAGGCTGATTTTTACTTGCCCACCACGAGCAACTGAGAGTAACCACCGCTGCATCTGTGAGAAAGACAAAGGTGTTTCTAGGACAGATGAGATCTTTTCAGTATATAGAACAAAATACAAACATCACTGAATCTCGTTCCTAGAGAAACCTCACCTGCAGTACTTTGAGTCAGTGAGATCCCACAGTCAGGAACCCAAACTGAGCATGGTGAAGAAAAGGCCAGTAAAGTGGTTGGGCTGCTGTGCAAAAGGAAGCTGGGCACACTGAGCTTGCTCAAGTCATAATGATAAAAAGAGAAAAGATTTTATTAAAAAGTCCTTCATTTTCCCCATTTTTAAAATTCCAGAGGTGATGAACCAGTTTAATGCAGGACAAATAAACTGGACATAAATACATTTAGATAGAAACCAGAGGAAAGTTTTTAACTCTCTGGATCACAACAAGTAAGCATCAATAACAAGAACCAAGTTTTGAGACAGATCCTGATCAGCAGTTCACATGAATAAGAAACTGTGTATACCTGTAATAAGAGGAAGCAGAGTCTGATGGTCCTTCTAGTCTAATATTCCAGGTCGAGTAAAATAGCACAGCCTGATCTTCCAAGGCTCCAAAGAACATTGACTCTGGAAATTATCCTTATTTGTGAATGACTTGAAAACTACATGGGAAATAAGCATCTGTTTAATCATTGGTTGTGCTTACTAAGCACTGTAAACTAATGTATTTGAATAACAAGAACTAATTTTCATGATGAAACTTTGTGTTGTTAATAAAAAAGAAATTCATCATAAAGGAAACTGAAACTACAGTATAAAATAAACTGAATTGAAGATTAAAATACTAGCAGTACTGCACTGTGGTATGATTTTATTGTTCATAGTAGAAAGTTGGTGGTGGCTTCTCTTAAGTAACAGAAAACCAGGTTTTATATCATCCAAATATGAAAATTAAAAATGGGCAGAGTATATTTTGTTCTCTGTGTTTATTCTGGTTGAAAGTTGCATTGTTTTTGTGTTATCCTCTGCTTTTAAGTGCATACTACTAAAGTTGTGTGCCATTTCCATGCTGTCAAGGTGCTGTGTTATAAACACAGAGAAAGGAGCCTTTATAAAGGTCCATGAATATCTGCTTGCCAAGGATTTTGGTGGAAATAGAATCATCAGCTCCTTCTATCAGAAACAGTCTACCAAAAACAGTACCAAAAAGAAGCGGGAAAAATTCAGATGTAATTAAAGAGGAGGTCATTGATTCCATTCTCAAAGCACAGATTCCAGCAACCTAAAGAGTTACTAATGGAGACAGCACGACGATGATCAAAAGAGAAGCTTGAAAGAACTAAAGATTTTCAATATCATGCTGTTTTCATGGCCTCAGGCCTAGAACCAACGTACTAATTTTGTATGAGTAACTGCAAAGCCAGGTTAAAGTAATAAATTTTTTTTATGGAGAATGTGCTTTCAATTTTGGAGATATAACAAAAACCAGTTTGCATTTGGCATTGCTTAACAGGTGGGAGCAGAGAACTTGGTTCAGTTTGATTGTTGGAACTACTTAGATATTCTTTTAAGATGAAGTAATTTAATTCTAAGGAGCTGCATGCCAATAATCTGCAACACTTAATTTCTATGATTTACTTGAAAAATTTGATTATGACTGCCCCACAGCATTGTGTTGTCTATTGGGTGTACTGGACTGAAAATGTAAATTCTCTTAATGCTGCCATTTTTCATCAGAGAAGCCCTAGAATAGTTTAGTTAGAGATGGACAGAACTGGCAGAAACTTTGTGTTTTGACAACAAACAAAGCAAATGAAAGGAGAAAAATGAAAGAGGCAAATGAAAACTCAGTCGCCAAGGCAAGCAGTTCCAGTGCCAGCATGACTGCCAACACAGCACCTCCAGAGGGGTTCAGGAACCACAGAGAGTGCTTTCCTGAAGTGAGGGAATATCAGGGAAGCAGCGAGACCAGGTAGGAGCCCACAGCTCGTGTCACAGCAGCTGAGGGGGCCTGAGCAATGTCAGGGCAATGGTAGCCAAGACCTGCCATGGATAAAAGAAACTCTTGGGGAACAGAAAAAAAAAAGCGGTAGTGAACAGGGCATGGTGTGGCAGTTTGAGGGGGAGTTTGCAAGGAATGCCATGCAGGAAGGGACTGTAACTCCACCAGCTTGTCAGGAAGCAATGGTATGGACTGTTGAGTTACAAGGGATCATTGAAAGAGCTTTAAACTAGATTTGAAAGGGGAAATGGATAAAACCAGACCTGCCAGAGATAAGCCTGGGGGTGGCACACTAGTGTTCGAGGGAGCGTGCTAGTGAAGTCCTTCAGGATGCTCCCAGCTTACTGAGTGCCCTGGGGCACACTTGAAATGGCCCTGGACTAATGCACTCCACCCCTCAGATGCCTTTGCTGGGGCAGGAGATGGAGATCCATGCAGCAGCAAACACATAAATGCTGTTGATACAACAGAAACCACGGAAGCACCTGAGAATAGTCCCGTTGGAGTCATGGCTCCTCCCCACTAAAGGCAGCAGGATCAACAGCCCAGCTGAAGTGCACCTGCAGCAATGCACACAGCACGGGCAGCAAACAGGAGGAGCTGCAAGCCACTGTGCAGCTGGAAAACCACAGAATAGTTGCAATCACAGAAATATGTTTGGATGACTGACAGAACTGGAGTGGATGGCTACAAGCTCTTCAGAAGGGACAGGCAAGCAAGGTGAGACATACTCTGTATGTTTGGGAGTGTGTTAATTGCCTAGACCTTGATGATGGTGATGAAAGTGTTGAGTGTTTTTGTGTAAGAATCAGTGGAAAAGAGTAGCTCCTGATAAAATCCACTGCAATTTCAATTCTAGAATTTTCACTCATTCCCTAGACATCATTAGCATTTGGTCTTGAACAAATCTCAGGGATACACAGCCAGTGGTATGTCACAGGAGGTGAGTCTAAAGGATAGAACAACAAAGGATAGTTGGCAGTTCCTCAGAGAAAATACACTCAAAGCAAAATGTAAACTATATCCATGGAAAAGAAAAGTAGAAAGAAGTCTCCACACAGAAGAACATGAAGAGGAAGCCATTTCTACATTATCAGTACAGGGAAGACTATGGAAATTGTCAATCAGCTTCTTAGTGGAGAGGGGAACACTGATGAAAAATGATGATGAGAAACTCAAAAGAGAACTTGCCTTTTTTGCTGAAGAGAGGGAGCATTTTATGCCAATGACAAAAAGCAGAAGGCAGATACATACAGCTGGCCTTTGACTACTTAGTCATAAGAAGTGCTGGACTTGATGATCCCTGAGGGTTGCTTCCAACTCGGGATATTCTATGGTTCTTTTGCTACTTGAGATTTTCCCCCCACATCCAGCTGCTGGTGCAGAAAGGTGCAGCATACTCTACACGCTATGGAGATGCTCAGACATCCTCAGGCATTCCAAATGCCATTCTTTCTTTAAAAAGATGTATTTGAGGCATTTATATTCTCAATGAAGGTTTGAGGTTCACCTTGGGGTCTGTTGGTGGTCAGCTGAGAGAACTTGTAAAGAGTGGATGAACTACCAGCAGACTATGAGGGTTAAAAGCATCTGAGTCCTGAAAAAGGTAAATAGAGAGGACCTGGGGAAAATGTAGACCTTTCAGCTTGGCTTAAATGCACAATGGAGTTCTGAATCAAACAATCAGATCAGCCATGTGTCAGAAACTGGAAAATAAGGAGTTAGATAAGAATTAAATAATGTTCCAAGAATTAAATCCTGACTGATCATACCTAATTTCCTTCCAAAACTAGACAGAAGTTTTGGATTGCAAACAGTTTAATTGGCACAACTACATTATAAGTAAGAATGAGCATAGTCTGAACAAAATCATATATAGCAGGTGCAGAAATAGTGGAATTTCTGTACTTCACCCCGTTATTGTTCACATATCAGGACTTTTGTCAGTAGTTCTTTGCCAGTTTGAGAAAAACACTTGGGGTGTGGTGCCATCCTTCTGTTCAGTGTTTAACAGTGAGCTTTAATGAATTTTCAAATGTTGTGAAAGCACTGCTGAGCCTCTTTGAGAACAAGGTCAGACTTGCAGATGATCTTGACATCTGAAATATGCAGGGTGTAATTCAATATGAACACACGTAAGGCAGGAAGAATCCACTGTACAAATACACCATATGGACTAGGGCCCCAGGCAGTGGCTACTCAGAAAAGGGAATCAGGGATATAGTGAGTCACAAGTTGGAGGTGAGTCTACACCATCCTGTTGTGTGAAAAAGCATAAATGATCCCTGGATTAATGAAATGCAGCATGCAGCCTACAGAGGATGTGGGGCTGCAGACCTTGGTGAAGATATTGATTAGTATTTGTAATTGTGTAAAGGTTTGCTGGCACAGTAGTGAGAGCAGGTCTCGCAGAAGATGTGACCACAGATGAACTATTTGCCTAAGATAATGGTAAGAAGGTCAGGAGGATGTTACAGGAGGATGAACAGTCCTATAGAACTGGGGTAAGAGAGACAAATTTATTAAACACGGGGTGTGTAGCATCCTTTGGCAGGAATGGTTTGTGAACTTTTCTAGATTATACAAATTAGCACAGAATTGTTTTGAATGGTGTATAATATGAGGTTATATGATAAAAGGTTTATCTGCTCATGCAGAGAGGAGCCCAGGGGCACAAGGGCACCAGGAGAACCCCAAAAACCCAGTCAGAGAAACAAGCTGCTGCCCCAGCCCTTGCCCTGGGAGTGAGAGACTGACTGAGTGGGAGTTTGGTGTCTGCCCGAGGTTAACTAACTCACCTCTGCTGGGTTTGCATGGCCAGGTTTTGGTTACAGGAGGTATACAAGGGTAGTGATGGTGGTAGCATCTCTGGGACAACATATCTTAGAAGCAGAGAAGAGTTCCTGTGCAGGAGCAATTGCAGCTGGAGAGAGGAATGAGAATACGTGCGAGCAACAACTCTGCAGAGCTCAAGTTCAGTGAGCAAGGAAGAGGAGCTGCTCCAGGCACCAGAGCACAGATTCTCCTGCAGCCTGTGGTGCAGACCATGGTGAGGCAGCTGTGCCCCTGCAGCTCTTGGAGGTCCATGGGGAAGCAAAGTGTGCCCCAAAGGAGGCTGTGACCCTGTGGGAATTCCATGCTGGAGCAGGCTCCTGCCAGGATCTGTGGCCCCGTGGAGAGAAGACCACACACTGGAGCAGTGGAAGAGTGTGAGGAGTCCTCTGCCTGAGGAGGAAGCAGCATTGGAGACAACGTGTGATGGACTGACTGCAGCACCCAGTGCAGGGGAGTAGGTAGAGAATTTGCCAGTGAAGTTGAGCCTGGGAAGGAGAGAGGGGTGGGGGAAGGTGTTTTATGATCTAGTTTTTATTTCTCATTGTCTTACCTTTGATATGATTGGTAATAAATTAACTTCCCAAGTCAAATCTGATTTGCCAGTGATGGTATTTGTTGACTGCCCCTCACTCCCTGCCCATCTCAACCCATGAGCCTTTTGCTACGCTTTTTCTCTCCTGTCCAGCTGAGAAGGGCAGTGAAAGAGAGGCTTTGGTGGGCACCTGGCATTCAGTCAGGGGCAACCCACCATACTTGTAAACCTGGGTGAATTTTTTAACACCAAACCAAGCCTGTGGCCGTGCTGTGAAAAGTGAGACCATGGATGAATGGACACAGCGCACTGAGAGCAAAAGACAAGAGTACATCTTTCCTCATGCAGCCCTTGTAAGACCTCAGCTGGCGACTGGTTTGGGTAATTTAGGAAAGAAATAGGTCTAATGGGGGAAGGAAAAATATTGCTGGACTTAATTTCAGCACGAGCAGTTCAGGCAAGAACACTGCCTGTGAGAATTGTGGAGTCCATATTGCTCAGAGATGTCTACAAGCAGGTTTAGATCGTCATCTGCCAGGATGGCTTGGCTAAAACTGATCTTTTCTTTGGTGAGTCAAAACGCACTAAAAAGTTGATAAGATTCCCAGTCACCGACAGACTGCACTGAAGACAGACACCAATTCCCTGCAACAGGTTTCACAGAGAATGATAAAACAAACATGTAAAGAGCCAGGACAGACTCTTCCTGATGGGAGACATTCCTAATTACATCTGGTTTCAGACCTACACAAGGCAGGCTGCTTCCTTTGCCAAAAGCATTTGAGAACTGTAGTAAATTAAAGCAGAAGTCTCCAAAGTTTAAACCACACAATCTACAAAATCATATTTCATATATATCAAGACCTTTTCAAAATCAATGACAGCCATCTAAGGCAGACAAGATCATTCTAAAACTCCCTAACAGCTGAAATGGATTTATTGGCTCAAAAGCACACTGATATGGAAATGTTTCTTGTGGCATAATATATTCCATCACTTTCATTTCTGAAGAAATATATTATTTATCTCCAGTTTCTAAACACAAAAGAACAAAATATGTGATAATAGATGTGAGCCAGCAAAAAAAAAAAAAAAGTAAATTTGGCTTTTTGCCTCAGACTGGAGAGGCATGTTAGAAGATGCAGTAAATGCTACGGCAGCAGATCTTAAACCCAATGTTGTTCCTTTCTTTACAGAGTATTTTACACATTTAAAAAATAAAAATCTACTTCTGTTTTTTTTTTTTTTTTGGTCAGTACCAGCCTCTAGTGAAGATACAGATGCAACTCAAGAAACAGAAGTAGTAAAATAGCATTACTGGGGTAGGCGACACATAGACTGCTTTATACATCCTGACTTCCTGATTTCCTTACAAGCTGTTCAGGCCTGGAGTTGGGGAAAGGACTCTCTACCCTATATAAAAACCAAAAGGTTATAAAAGGCCAGACAGACCATTAAATGTTGTCAAGGGGTGCCTGCAAAAGTGTCTGAAGCATCCTGTCTGATGTCAGACACTGAAAAGGGACAGGACACAGTAATCTGCCTGCTGCACACAGCCCAGCCTTCCACCGTTTGCTCTCCCAAGTGGCTCAGCGGCTTTAGCTGTGAACCAAGTGACTTTTACAGAAAATGCCACATCCAGGTGATGGGGATGCAAGTTTGAGTCCTCTCATCCCAGGAAGGAATGGAATGGATGTATCCAAGACTCTGGACATGCTATGGGAGAGGTAGTCAGAGTCCAACGTTGACTCATCTCAACAGAGGTGATACAACATAGGTATTATCTCTACAAGAAGACCAAGTGCTCTGACCACACAGCAGACCAACAAGCATAACAGGCAACAGTGCACCAGAACTTCCATTTTCTTTGTTTGCATCTAGGCTGCTCCCAGTCAGTGTGGGGAACATCCCTCATTTCCTACCAGAACTATGTTTCAGCCCCCAGAGAGAGGACTGCTCCCAGAGACAGTATTTTGCGGAGACACCAGAGCTATGCCTGTCCCCTGGCCATACAGATCTTAATGGATGTCAATCAAACTATTCTAAAAGAAGTTAATCACTGCAGATGGGGAAAAAACTAGTAGGAAATAAACCTTTTCAGCAATGCCTGGCAGGGAGTTAGGGTAAATCAAAGTTCCTCCTCTCTTTTCACTCTTGCAGCAGATAGAAACAGTGGAAATACCAAACAAGACAAACAAACGCTAAAAAGTGAGATTTTTAAAGCTTCAGTACACTTCTAGTAATCCCTAATGTTATTAATAACATTACCATGGGCATTTATTTTCCCCACAGTGAAAGTAGAGGTTTAATCCCCTATTGATTGAAGTTGAAGTCCAGAACATACTGCCATTTACATGATTGATTCACGTACCTTGAGGGAATCAAGTCATCTGTAAACCAAATTTTTTCTTCCTTTACAGGTCCCTGTTAGAAAAATTCCTCTGTAAGCAAAATATCTTTAAATTAAGGGCAAGAGGTGGAACACACTGCTAGCAAAATCAGGCAGAGAGTCAGCGAAGTCCAAGTGGAAAATTTGACCTGATGAACACATTTCCTTAAGTTATGAGAAGGTAACTCAGACTCAAGAAAAAGAATATTAAGGTTGAGAGATTACATTACTCCATAGAGTATCCATGAATTCCATACAGAAGATACATTTGGCAGAAAGTGATATTCACCTAGTTATATATATCAAGAATGTTTTGTTTGTTAGTTAGTTTGTTTGTTTGTTTGTTTTCTCCCCAAAACAACAGATTATTGCAAGAGCCCGGTCTAGTGTCTAACTCAAGCAGCAGGGATGTGCTTTTCAGAAGGTGACAAGCATCCCCTAAAACTACTGTCTTCATCCAGGCATAAAATGAGAAGCTTAAATATCCCGGTCACTTCATGAAAGGAAGACTGGAAACCTGTTCAGAGACCGCAGATAAATCACCTGAGGAACAAAGCCAGGAGGAGGAGAAAGCCTCAGGGGCCCCCAGTGAATGCGCTCGTGATCGACGTCTCCTTAAGCGTTCTCTTTGAAACCTGCATGACAAAGTTTCTCCAGTCCCTTGACAAATGGAGTTTTTACTACATTCAGCTCAGCAGGGAAAGTGTGATAACTCAGAAGGATGAAATTCAAAAGCGTTTCTGGTTCATTTGAAATAGCAGCAGCCATGACTAGGTAATAGAAAACAAAGTTCTTTTCATTGCTGTGAATCTCAATGATGCCATCTCGGGCAGGAATGATAAGGTTTGATTTTTCTTCTGCGTTTTTCATGCAGGGACTAAGTGCCTTGGGGGAGGAAATGAAACAACAGCTCCCAGCATTCACACATGTATATATTTATTTATATGCTGAACGAGAAGGCTAAGAAGTTGGAGATATAACAAAGGTGAGCTTTCGATCTACAGAACTAAAAGACAGGAGCAAAGTAATTCAGTAATGTAAAGTTTTGAACTGGTTTGTATTAAATTCTAATTTATATTGACTGATTAAGTGCAAGAGGGTGAACACTGCCCACTCTAAGAGTGGATAGCAGCCTGTCCAGTCCCAAGGCTGACCTGTATCTGTCCTACAACCAGTGTACCCCCTCAAAGTGCTGAAGCATGCTGTCACATTATAGAGACACCTCTCTGCAAGCTGCACATGAAAGTTGTTGTAAAAGAGTTGTTATTGTAGACTTCCCCCCTCCCCCTTTCCATTTTTTATGTATTGTTGATGGCAGAAATAAAGAGATTCAAGACTCCCCTGTGCCCCTTATCTACCCAACAGGATAAGCTGTAAGGAAATTACTACTGGAAGACACTTCTATAAAACAAAGTAAATGAATCACTTCATCTTCCCACAGAGAAAGACTTTCAGTTATTACACTGCTACAAAGCACTCTTGTTAAATTTAGCTACAGAGGTGATGATCTCTCTTCCTAGTCACACCAATGTCCCAGCCACTGGGTCAGGGAATGGAGGTGGTGGAGGCAGCATTTGGAAAACCATCCATGTTTCCAAAGCCATGCTGTGTCACTGGAATGAGCCTTGATATCTAGCTCAATTCCCTTCTTCTTAAGTAAGTTTTCATTTTCATGCATTTCTGTGCAGCCGTGTCTCAGCTGGGTGTAACAGTGCCAACATTTTGAAAGGAAAATTGCTTTCTGTTTCTCAGTATTTCATGCATAAATCATTCCTAGAATCCAAAAATGCAACTCAGGACTTCTCTGCTTTCCAAGTCTCAGACAGGAGAGATTCATGATCATTATTGTCATGACCAAAGGACCAGGAACTACACTGGCACAGGGCAGGACTGAAGAAAAAAGATGGCATTTCTGTCCACCTTCTCCAGGCTGAGGACTCATTTAATTTTAAAACTTCTTGAAAAAAAAACAAATGATATCTGAAAATTTAGTGCAATGAAAGTAAACTGAACAAATGAAAAGAGTGTCAGTTTTTTCCCGTAGCTGGCTGCAGTGTACCTTCATTTCTACTTGTTTATCATTCAGAATCATGCAAAGAAAGTTTATTACCTACTACCAAGAATAGTTTATTGTGTCTTTTTAAATGGCTATAAAAGAGCTTTTGGAGAAGTGTGAAGCTCTATTAATGTTATAGGCAGCACTGCAGTAGCAAAAGGCATATTTCTATTCACTTCTTGCAGGAGGAGAGGATTTTATTTTTCCTTTTAGAACATGACGGCACTTAACATTGTCAGACCGTACCAGACAATGTCATAGCATAAATCCTATCCTCACCTATCCATAAAAGAGCCCCCATGCCTGGGGATCACTCCTCCTTGTCTTCTGGTGGCAGGGCTGTAGGGCACCATCTCCTCTTCACAGAGAGCCCGTGAGGCTGCTACGCTGCCTGTATCTCACTGTGTACCTCACCCTGTCAGATACAGCCACCGCCAGCTGCTCTTTTGTTAACACAGATATTTATGTCACATTTAACCTCACTTGGATTTATCACAGCCTTTCCTTAAACCTGTGTGAAGTTTATCCTTGCTGCTCCTGAGGGAGAGTTATCCAGAGCCCAGCAAAACAACTCCTCAGAATGAGTGTCAAGTATGAACTTAATAACAAAACCTCACATCCAGGGATCCCCTGCGATCTCTGAGTGTGCTGCCAATGCCCTTTTCTGCTTTCTCCCACTTGGTTACACCACAGATGGGCTCAGCTGCCTGTCTGCAGCTGTGCAGCGCAGTAGTGAGGAGGAGATGGAAGATGTGAGTTATTTTGTAAACTGAGGATTAGAGAGGGCCAGGAACAAACAAAGGCTTGACAGAAAACCATCATGAACTGGAAGACACACACACACCGAGCAACTCCCTCAACCCTGTGGAGCACAAAGCTGTTCACAGCCCAGAAGGGTCCCCACAGTGACCTATAAACTGCACTTATGGAAATGATGACTCAGAACTTCCATTTCCCAGTTCCCTGTTGGCAGTGTGGTTATGAATCCTCTCCAGCATTGTAAATGCACCTCAGACACAGAGGAGGTGAAAAAAGGGGCAAATTTTAACCCATTAGGAATGTTTTCAGGCTGTCAGACCCAAGTTGTGTGCCTTTGGGACGGCGAAATAGAAGGAAGGGACCGAAGAGCACTTCAGAAAAAATTAAAGGGCAGCACAAGCACACCACTAATTCAAAGAAATCCTGCAGCTGGGATTTAGAAGAGCACTGGTACAAAGTAATAGCTTATAAATCCTTGATTCCCTTAAAAATACTAATGCCAATCATCTCAAGGTTGTTATTTACTGTCTGCCTACACAGCTGCCTGTCGGTTTGGGCACTTGAGGAGAAACTTCTCTGGACAACAGACCACCAGTGATTAAACTTTTAAAATCCAATTCATGACACAATCTTCTATACTTTTTGAAGAGAAAAATTGGTATTCCACACCAAATTTAACAACAGAGCAAACTCTATCTTGCTAGCTTGCACAATATGACAAACTTTGGGGGGAAAAAATGAAGAAAATTTACATTATTGTAAAGGGTTGGAGGGGGTAGGGTTACTGGCTGTGTTCAGGGTTTTGCATAAGGAGTTTTATAGAGAAAAATACAAAACGTCTACCGGGGAAAAACTGTACAGAATCTGTTCAGAACCCAGGCTGAGCCACTCCAACCTTGCTTACTTATTAAAAGGAAATAGAAGCAACCAACCCAGAATGCTCCATCTTCTGAATTAAAAAAGAAAAGAAGAGAAGGAATTGTTATCACTGTATTTGCAGCACTGCATGCTGACTTTCTCCTTTTTTTTCCTTTTTTTTCTTTTTTTCCCTAACCTACCTGTACAAGAGTTCTATTAATAATTCATGCCGCTTCTAAACGGCAGGGCAGCCGCTGCTGCTTTGTCACATCTCACAATGGCTGAGTGACAACGGTGGCTCTGACTCCAGGCCACTATCTTTGACTATCTGCCTGGAGAGACACATCGCTGTCCTTCGTCATTCAACCCCTGACACGGCTGTGACAAATGCTGGCCTGGCCTGTCATTCCCTTCGCCGTCCGATAACAGAAATCTGCCACTTTTCAATACACGGTCTGCACTCTTGTGCCCCAAAGAAGGACCTGTATGTTAATGCTGCTGCTGGTGATGTGCAGGTTTGCTTCTGCTCGTTGCTTCTCCTCCAGATACATATTTGGATTGACCATGCTCCAAAAACCACAGACTTTAAGTGCCACTCTGGGACGCGCATCCAGCTGAAGCCTGCAGGATAATGGTGTCCCCAGAGTGGTGGTGGTGGGGGGGAAAAGGCTCTTTTTTAGCAAAAGTCATAGGTGACAACACCAGATTTTAGGACAGTCAATAAAAAACAGATGGAAAGAACTATATGTTTCCCATCAGTGCTAAGGGGCTTTGGGCCTGAGCTGGCAGGGCACGGTGTAACCCTGCCAGAGGCTTCCCAAAACGTGTGCAGGGTAGTGCAGGCAACACGCCTAGTCCCTTCCTGACATGATGAAGCAACACAAGGTATTTTACTGTTTTGCACAGGTTTGTAAAGAAAACAACCCTGCTTCCTTTATCAGATGCTTGGAAGTGGTGGGTTTGTTTTTCACGGGCAGCAGAAAGTGTCTTGTGGCTCCCTCTGACTTTTGACAGCATCTTGCAGCCCCCTGCCTCCTCCCCTCCCTCCCTGCCTGCAACAGCCAGAACATGCTTGATGTGTGCAGCCAAAATCGCTCTGTTCAGTTAATGTGCAATACCCACTGCAGAGCAGCCAAGCACCTGTTCTGGGTGGCTGATTCCAGGAAAGAGCTGGGAGCCTTGAAGAGTTTCCTAATTTCCAGCACTTTGATCTTCCCAAATAAATGGATGCAGGCAAGTGCAAAATCAGGATTAAGTCATCACAGCCAGAGATGCCAGTGCCAGCCTTTTGTCTCCACCATGCCCTCGGAGCAGGCTGCAGTGCCTCCATGGGGCAAATGTTCGCTACATGCTGCTGTTATAAACATGGGGAACAAGATGTTACCCGGGCATCCTTTTTCCCATGGAGACACTGAATGCTGCCTCCTTTATCCTCGGCTACAGCAGCGCTGTTACCAATTACAGTCACCAAAGGAGAACAGCTGGCACTTGTTCGAGCAGAGCGCTCTCTCCAAAGCCCACTGAAGCCGATGAAAAAAGGGATCTCCTTCATTTCATTGGATTTTGGATCAGACTCAAAGAGACCTAATGGTTTAGAAAGCAGTGGTTTGCTATTTTTTTCCCCCTTCCTTTGTTACTTCTCCATCTCATTTTTGTGACCAGAGAACATTTTATACAGCCGGTGACAGGAGGCTGGGGCAGCATTATCCCCCCCTTTTTAGCAGAGATGGTAACTAAAACACTGCACAGCAGCACTGAAACTACTAGAAACTAGAAAGGGAGAAAGAATGAGGCAGAACAGCAAATAGGGACAGACTTTTGATGTCCTCTGCTCATCATGTTTTTTTTTTTTCCATTTAAGTACTTTCACTGCTGTTCCATGTGCTGCTCAGAGATCAATTTGTCTTGCACAGAGATCCTCCTGAAAGGTAATAAGCAAGTCCTAGCTAGAGAGTCAGTTAACATGTAATCTTTGACATTTGATATCATCAACAGCTGCCAAATGAGTTTCTTCTTTATACAGAATGAAATCTATTGCTTGAGTGTTTGGAAATTTGATTTTATGTTACTTTTTCTATATTCATCTAGAATGCTCTGTCTTCCAGTCCCATGGTGGGCAAGTGCACTGAGTTTTGCCTCTGAAATTATCAACAAAACTCTTCTTGAGCTCAGGGAGTAACAAACAGTGTAGAGTAATCCAACAGTGACTGTGTTGGGAGATCGAAATTTCCTTTCCTTTCACCTTGTCCATTTGGGGCCAAGTTGCAACCACTGGGTCCTTTGCAGGCCAATAATTGTTTGAACAGTTTTGGCAGAATATGTGACAGGTACCTGTCACATATATGACAGTACCTCAGTACTTTATTTGACAATGAAGGTACCTCAGAATTCAACTTGCACACTAGTTGGAGAGGGACTGTAATTTCTCAGATAACTATGAAGGACCCCAACTGAGGTTTTGATTGTTACAGCTACAGAAATATTTAGTAATGGTAATTAAATAATTATCACTGCTCTGTAATTTCATAATGTGTAATAAAATGGTGTCTGTTAGTTTAAATATGCACATAAATAAATATAACAGTTGCAATAAGCTCCATCTTGCTCACCTTTCTGCATCCCTTTTGGATCCCCACCAGTCACAACACAGCTGAGATTCCACACCAGTTCAAAAAGCTATCACTACCTTTCCTTGAAGGACTAACAAGTAATTAGGATTATATTAACAGATTAAACACACACATAAAATAATGTACTTAAAACTGTAGGTGGACTAATGTCTGAATCCTCTGTGAATGATGAAATTTCCCTGGTTTATAGAGCTGCATGTTTTCTACATCTTGTTTAGCTCTGCAGAATGAGTGGAATAAACTGTCACCTGTGCCCAGAAGAAAGGCTCCAAGGAAGTTTTAGTGCGAACTCCAGTTCTGGACACTTGCTGGAAAGTCACAGCTCTGCAAGTCGTCCTGTTCATCTGAATGTTGTGCAAATCTATATATGTATTTGACATCAAGTGATGCCTTTGGTGTGTTTCCTTAACACTTCTGAAAACCAGGCAAGATAACAGCAATACTCATGAAAGAGTGATTACCACCCTTGTGTTAGTGATGGTCCACAAGGGAAAGGCTCTGGCTCCACCAGCTCTGACTTGGAAACCAGTTTTGCAAAAGACATAAGGAATAAATGGGAGTCTGAACCCAAATCCACCGCTTTAGTGCTCTGTTCTGTGGCTTATGTAATCCTAAAGTACGGCAAAATCCAAGCCTGTTAGAGATCTCTGCCACAGTAATATGTTTGGTGCATCACCACCAAAAAGTGGCTGCACCCACAGCACCTCCAGTCAGATTGAGTGGCTCACACCTCACGTTCAGTAGATGGTCAATTAAATCCAGCTGATAAAGCAGACAAATCCAGCCAAAGGACAAATTAAGTGGCACAGAATGTCTCGTTGCCAAGGCAGAAAGGTAACACACGGAGCAGATGCTGAGGAGGACTGAGGACTCCCAGAGTTGGCAGCACTGGCCAATGTGGGGAAACGCTACCAGGAATTAATGGCAACATGGTCTACGTGCTGAACAGGAAAGGCATGCCATGAAATGCATGTCCCAAACTTTGTGGCTGGTAAAAGTAAAAATGAGAGAAAGCGACATTATTCAAAGGGTGATCCAGTAGGTAAGAATTTCCCATCTTTTATGGAGAGTAGATCACTATAAGTAGGTTCCCAATGGGAGAAGAAATTAATTGCAGTCAGTGTTGCTGGTGTATGAGCAGAAAGGTCACCGAGGGTCTGGAGAAGGAGCTGAACAGATTGAAGTTTGTATTACACAGTGTTAGATGGAAATGCAGAATAATTGCTTTCGCAAGCTTGCGAGGGATTAAACTGATTTAAATGGGATGAATCTAGCTGCAGCCCACTGCATCAGCTGTGTGACAATAATTAATATGCAGATTAGAAAAAAACCCCAGCCATTTACTTTCCACTTAGGCAACATTCTTCTTTCAAAACTTTGGTGACATCTCAGGTTTTATCACAGCAATAAGATGTCTTCCAATGCACAAAGTTCTTAATGTAAAGATGAATTAATTTTCCAGGCTTGTTTTTAATGCCAAACAACTTCATTTGGGATTATAAATTGAAGTTCCAGTTTCACACTACAAATTTAGAAAGCATTTAGGAAAACAATATTAATTTACTTACAAACGTATAAAACAAAGTTCGTAGAACCATAGATTGGTCTGGGTTTGAAGGGTCCTTTAAAGATCATCTATTACCAACCCTCTGCCATAGCTGTTGGGATAGATGTACTTGCTTTGGCTTGTTTTTGTGCTTTGCAGCTACACAAGGCCACGGAGAGAATCACACATGATTAAATGGTCAGGCTAATTATTACCAAACACATTGCAGTAGCTCTCATAAGCCTTTCATGCATTAGGTTCCAACTGCTTTATTCAGTTTGTCCATCAGACCTAAGTTCAGAAGACAGGAGAAGAGGCAGGACTGGAGACAAGGTGCTTACAACAAATGTTCAAGGTTCTTGTAGGAAACAAAATATCCGTGACATTTGCAATGTTGATCCCAGCTTCAAAAATACTTGTTGACTGCTGGTTTTCAATTATGCAGACTTAATAAGCACACTGTTATACCAGTCATGGTGTAGGCAAGCACTCTTGGCACCTGTATTAAGAAAGAAGAAATTAAGACTGGAAGCCCAGCTTGCGTTATATACTGCTTGATTTTCAAAAACTCAGTGATACAAACATTTCAGAGGGACCTGAACACCTATCTCTGTGCAATCTTCAGCATCATCATTGTCAAAATTTCCTTTATAAGATTACTTAAAATTCATTTTCAACCAAAAAAAAAAATTGCATCCTTATTTAAATTGTAGTTGCCTGACACTAGCTAAAGAACTTTACTGCTTTAGCCTCTACTATTTTTTATCTTACTACTCATAGAATGGTTTGGGTTGGTAGGGACATTAAAGATCATGTAGTTCCAACCCTTCCACTAGACCAGGTTGCTTAAAGCCCATGCAACACGGCCTTGAACACTTTCAGGGATGTGGCATCCACAGCTTCTCTGGGCAACCTGTTCCAGTGCCTCACCACTCTCAACAGTGAAGAATTCCTTCTTAATATCTAATCTAAACCTACCCTCTTTCAGCTAAAGGTCATTCTCCCTTGTCCTATCACCCCATGCTCTCGTTAAAAATCCCTCTCCAGCTTTCTGGTACCTCCTTTAGGCAATTGAAGGTGCTCTAAGGTCTCCACAGAGCCTTCTCTTTTCCAGGCCAAACAATCCCAATTCTCTCAGCCCATCTTCATTGGAGAGGTGCTCCAGCCCTCTTGCTCCAACAGGTGCAATGACAAAGAAGGATAGCAAGAATAACCCAGACGGATTGTGAGGCTGTTTGTAGTCAGCAGACAATCTTATTACAGACAGCTTAATGAGTTTTGTGCAACCAAATGTAAGAGAGAGTTACATCGAGGGAGAAATGCTTCATTAGTAGTTATGTGTTTCTGTTAGGATGAGCTACATGTTACTGGTGAAACCACCTCTTTCTGGGGACTGACTTCTTAGAAGCTCATCTCCTGCCTACAGCACTACAAAAGCAAAAATCTTCACAAGGGCACTTGGCTCAAACACACCACGGCACACTGGGATGGGTCTCCGTGGCCTGTTACCTGTCTGGAGAGATGCTGCAACACTCTGGTTTATGCAAATAAAACTTGACTTTTGGATGCTGAGAAACAGTGGTGCAGCTCTTCAGCAAGCCCTGAGCATCTGCATCTTTTTAGAGCAGCTTCTTCTAATATTCTAGATATTGCAAGAGCCCCCCAGCCACCTGCATGTCAGGAGCAGAGGGACCCAGCTCCCAGCTCCATCCACGTGCAGTTGGATGCTTATTTAATGGCAAAAAGCTCCCAACCATTAGCACTTGAGAACTAGTTCTAATGTTTGTCTGCTGATGCTTCATATGCACAGTTAATTTTGTTTTTAGCTGTCCTTGCTGTTCCTCTCAATCTCTAAAACCTCCTGAGAAGTGGTATAATCCCATTGGTTCCCATTTTCATGATAGATGCTCCTAACACATTCAATTACTGCATGCATAATTGCCAGCTCACATAGGCTCAATTATTAGTTTCTAAATCAGGTACTTAACTAGTCCTTCTAAATCACTGGGATTGTGATTTAAACACAACTTCATATACCCTTGTGGTGTCAGACTCAGTGAAATGGTTTGGGTTTGCAGTAAATCACACAGTACCCAAGTCTGGGTGCCTCCTATTTTATAAGCAGGATCTACTGTCTCAGGACAAGCAAAATCCTTTAATACAGAGAACCCTGTCCCATTTCGGAGTATGTGGATGAGGCAAACTGCCTTGAACAGCAGTTGAAAAATGGACCAACCTAAGCATTCAGCATAACAAAGGAGCATCAAGGGACCTGAGAGCAGAGCAAGAGTGGCAAGGCATTCTTCTGAATATACAGCACAAGGGAATAACCATGAATGCCCAATTCAGATGGATTTTGGCTCAACTGGGAAATATGCAATTAAAGGACAATCTGGCTTTATGCTGAGCTGTGATGTGGGACATCCTGACATCTAGCCTAGAAACCTTATTGATGCCTCACAGCACTGGGTGCACTCAAGTCTTTGTGAACCAACTTAAGCGTAAAGTACAGAGGATAATGGCTGGTGAACAAGCCTGTGAAAAGAGAGAAGGAAGTCAAACCCGTAGTTTGTACCCTAAAACAAACCACTTTTGTTGCTTTTAGGTGTGGGCAGGAGGAAAGACCCAGTGGCTTCCCTATAGAAAATTATAAATTATAATTTTTGTTGCTAACCATATTGTTAATTCAAGACAGACATAATTCTCTCTTGCAATACTACCAAATCAGACTTTTCAAGAATATCCCTTGCATGTGGTTTTGCAAGCTGTGTTTACACCTGCCTTGGCCACGGGAATGACCTGAACAGAAATGGCAAGCATCTCCACACTAGTGGGAATGCACTCTGAACAGACAAGGCTTCACATGCAATTATTTAAAGATTTGAAATGCAACCCGAATAGCGAAACCCAAACTCTAAGCAGAGTGTCGCTGCCTGGGCAAACTGTGGCATGTGAAGGATGATGGTTTCTGCTGGATAAACTGATTGGCCTTTGACCAAGGGGGAAGAGCTATCATGAGACAACTCCACAGAGAATTTTTGGTTCAGACCTTCTCTGTCATATATTGGATATGAACTCTCTAACTCATTCACATACCATTAAATGAAAGGAATACTTGATTACTACTATTAGAATATGGATTTGAACAAGCTATCTAGCACTAAGAGTTTGTACTCTACTTTCACTCCTAATGGTAGTAGTAAAATAAATGCTATCAAGGTTAATCCAAAAGGGGAACCATTTCCAAAACAAAGTGTAAAAACATTGACTGCTTCTGTAATCCACTGTGATATTTTGTCCCTTATTGCACTGCTAGCCCATAAAGAATATTGCCTATGAGGTAGCTCCTATGGTCTCATTCTCATATATCTTTATGTGTTTCTGTAAAATACATTTACAGTGTACTTCATTCGGGTGCACAACACAAAATGATCTCTTATTTTCCAGAAGATAACATTCGTTGGACTGAAGAAAAACCTGTAACAAGGCTTGCTCTATAAATTCCTGTTGTTTGCTTTCATTCCAAAACAGCGAAGACCTTTTGATCCCTTTTATAAGAGATAGGCTGATAGTTATTTCTGCTTTCCAGAAACATTTGCAACATTTCAAAAATCAGGAAGAGCATTGTGTAACATATTGACTGTAATTCCTCTCTTCTTCCACTTTTACCAAACAAGTCTGTAAAAAAATATTTTCATAACAAATAAAAAGGTAATTTTTAGCATTGTCAGAGATGTTTATTTTTCTATTTTACTGGTAGCCACTATTCACTTCAAGCCTTGCACTGAACTTTTCATGAAGAATAAGTGACACAAGAATAAGAAAATATAAGTGACGTTTTTGCTCTTATTTAACATCCCACCAATGCCCATCCCATCAATTCCTTCAGAGTGAGCTCTGACAAGCATCCTTGTCAGGTGTGGCTCTGAATATAATAAAGGTCTTTTATCACTTTGTTCTCCTTTGCTGTCATTAAGTGCCCAGAAACCTGAGGTGTAAGAGAAACCTTGGAGATCAGCTGCTCTGTTTTTCCCACCAGGCTTATTCCTAATGTCTGAATATATTTTACTCAGTGTAATAATAGAGTAACTCAAGAAGAGAAGCTCCTGACACTTTAGGCACTACCTTCCAAGCTAGTAGTTCTCCCCAACAGGATGTTAATCATGTTAATTCTGCTTTTTGGCCTAATATTTTTTTTTTCCTTGATGACAATCTCATCGTTCCGTGGTTTTATATCACACTAAGTCTGCTCATTCTCCTCTGGTGAAATCCTTAAATCTTGTTGACCAGGGTACACATGGGCATTTCACAGAATCCCAGAATGGGTAAGGTTGGAAAGGACCACAGTAGGTCACCTGGTCCAACCTCCCTGCTCCAGCAGGGTCACCTAGAGCACATTGCACTGGGTTGTACCCAGACAGTATCCAGGTTTGGTATGCACATAGGAGAACGCTGGTTTTTTAAACTAGGACAACTATTGCCACCTCCTTCTTTCATAAAAAGGGTTTTAAAATTCATTTATTATTTATATAGTCACCTTAAACTTCACTCAGAGAGCAGAGAGGTAGTTGCACTGAAACAAGCAAGTAATTCTTGAACTCTTCATGTGCAGTACCCTCCTGCCCACAGCACTGTCAGAGCAAGAATATCCTCGCTAGCTGGAGTCACTGCCTGGCCAGCTGATGCTGCAGCTGCAGTAATCTCTTCTTCTGTTGAACTTCAGCTCCACTGTAACTGAGAGCTGAGTCTGCACCCACAGTTAATACTTTTTTTATCAATGTGGCAAGTCATTCACATAAGCATCAATGTGTTCTGTATTCTGAAAGATTTTGCTGGTTAATCTGAGGAAAGGTGACCAGACTGGCCTCCAGCAGTCTTTTCTGAGAAAGGAAAAGTCATGCTGGGGCTTTGTACAAGAGTTTTCAGTCCTGGACAAAGCAGAACTCAGTTCCAATGGTTCAAATCCAAGGAACTAGCTCACAAGCAGAGCATTTTTGTCCATTAGTATTTATGAAGATAGAAACACATGATGGCTTCCTTTTTCTGCTTCAATCTTGAAGGTTGACAGGGGGAACATAATGGACTTGAACAGATTAGTTTGTTAGGAACACACAACGAGGGCTCTGTAATTTGCACTGTCCTTTGAAATGTGTGGCAATGCTTTTAATCACTTAAAACCCAAAATGGGCAAGTTGAGAACAGGAACACATGAAAGATTACCTTAATCAATTACCTGTACCTTGTGGAATTATAGCAGAGATGAATATGATACTGAATATTTATGTCATAATAGCAAGTTTGATACTCTCAGGATGTGCCAAAATAATTCTCTGTGACTGACTCAACATGAAAGTCTTCCCAGATTAAAAGTTGCCCTCATTTCAAGGAAGAAAAAAAGACAAATGGAGTAGTGCTGCTACTGATGGAAATGATGCCTGCTAATGATGGGAAAGCTGGAAATGCACATTGAGAAGCTGTCAAGCCACATGCAGTACCACTCAGTAACCTCACTGTCATTGCATTACAAAAGGGAAAAGAACATTTGCAGTTCAGTGCCTTATGAGCAAAGACTGCAGTACCAGCATCACCTAAAACCCCCACATTTTTGCTAATGATGCCATATGCAAATAAGTTCATGTCATTCCCTGTTCAAACTTTCAGATGCAGCTCAAACATACCTACAAAATGCAAAAATTGTAATCTGGTGTAAAAAAAAAAAAATACCACAAAAGTAACTCTAATAATCCATAAACTATGTATTTGTGTACAGCATCTGTTTCATTCAGTTCTACTACGTGAGCTCTGATAACTGTCAATATTATTTTCAGGTCCAAAGAATGGAAAAATAAAAAATCAGTATTTTAAATTCAATACTAATAGCACAGTCCTCAGTTGAACCTCACTGTTCTTACAGAAATCCAACTCTACATGCAAGCAAGACAAGAAAACATAGTCCTGCGGTCTCTTAAGACTGGTTGGTAATTCTCCTACCTCTGCAAAAGATTAGGTATTACTTTGGAAAAAAGTTCTCCCTAAGTGACCAGTCTCAAAACAGTCAGTATACTTTTAACCCAAGAGTTTGATTTTCAGGAAGTTAAAACTTCCTCGCTGGGTCAATTTTCACATCTCCATTGACTTCACTGAAGCTTCTGCAATCTGAAGCAGCTCATGAGCAGCCTCCTCCAAAGGCAGGCATGAAGAGTTCAAGCCAAAAATCAAGTTCTGATCATGCAAGCTGAACACAGCTCCAAAAGGTTCCTTCACATGCCGAAACTTCTGCCCACTTGGATTTTAAAACCTTTACCTGAACATTTCAGTATTTCACAATATGATTTCTGCTACTTGCTTCCTTTCTCTACTGTGTTAACTGTATTGCTCATTCTTGAGATGCAGGAAGGGTTTTTTTGTGTTTTGAGTTTGGTTTGATTTTTTTAAGATTTGTAAAACACATGTCCACGTTGTGAGAAAATTTACTGGAATGTGAAGCCATTTTTCTTTTGCTTTAATAAGATCAAATGGATGAAGTGCCATATTCCATATGGCAGTGCAGTCTAAGAACTTTATAACTTCAGAAGAACCAAAATATTAAAATGTTTTGAAAATCCCAGACTTGCAGCAGTGTAATCTTGTTGGAAAACATGCCAATAAAAGCATTAATTTCAAGCATATATATTCAAGGAGTGTAATTCCTTAGTATAGTAGGAATAATTGGTCTAACATTATCACCTCTGTAGCACTCTTGTCTCAGGCTGCAACTCCACATAACCCAAAATTTGAGGTACAACAGTAAAGCATGCAGTTCCTTTCTATTCTTCATACCATGGATTTTGCAGATAAATACAGATCCAGTACAAAACCTGTTAAGTGTAAGCTAAGGTGAACACAACAGCTGGTTAAAATCACTACTATTGAGAAATGGTGCTGGGATCAAGAGGAACCACAACCAGCCCAGAAACCAAACCACATCAGAAATAAAGGCAGGTCCCCTTTTCTTCTCTGCTCAGGGAACAGAAATTACCCTCTGTGGATATAATAAACAAGAGATGTAAAAAATTCTGAAACCTCCATTTCCCTCTCCTGTGTCTTTTGCCCTGTGAGGTCCGAATTTTTCCCTTTGTGTACAGATGCCTCCACCATTCTGCAACATGAGGTTCTTGCACAACTAGTGTTCCTAATTTCTATGAGACCTTCTGAAAGAGTCAGCTTCAAGCAACAAAACCTTAACTTCCATTACCTGGGAACCTGTTGTCACTAAAAGTATTTGCAGCTTCCTTTTCCCATTTTTCCAAGTCTCTGTACAATTCCAAAAGCTCCTCTGTGCTCCACACACTCCCGGAACATTTGATGTGTCCTTACCTGGGCAGATTATCGGTTACTCAGTTTATGCATGCACAAGGTTTAGAAGAGTAATATTTTCCAAGCGTTATCCTAAAGGCAGGATACTCCTCAGGTGTTACAGAATGGAAAAAACAGAGGATCACTGTTTAGTAAATGCCAGTGAATATTCCTATTGTGTGGGAAGAATGTATAATCTTCAGAAAAAGGAGCTTCTTGACTAACTTAAAACTGTAACTGCTTGTCTGTCCTGACCTGAAAAGGTCACTTAACCCTCAGAGAAGATTAAATGGATAAAAGGAGTTGAATCTACAGTGAAAACAATTTGTTCTGTTTAGATCATAACAGAAGCAGAGCTTGCCAAGCAAAACATTTAATTCTTACCTTTATGGTGACTCCAAATCCAGACAAAAGACAACTTGAACAGTCAAGGCCTCTCAAAACAAATGCCTGCTATAAACAAAGCTCTCTGTTTTCTTTATGCTTCTGAAAAAAACCTTGGACATTCGTTTTGTAAGGTAAAATGGTTTATATTAAAGAGGAAGCTGTTATCTCCTGAACAGCATTACAGATGTAATATTCTTGAAAGAAGAAAATGTATTAATTATGTAGGCAAGAAATCAATGTGCAGTACTCAACACAGCTTCCTGACTTACACCTCATCCGTTTCCAACTACTGCATTTCCAAGCAGAGCCACCAATCATAAATAAACTTTTAAGTTACATAGGAATGTGTGACCATGAAACACTAGAATTAAAACAAACCCCTTCTTCCAAACAGACACACCTCTCATAGACAGAATTGCTCAGTCTATTTGAAATAATCTACTTAAGAATTCTTGAGTGATGCACAGTAAAATACTTTTTGGTCCACCCCCCCAGTTAGACAATAACACGATTATATTGTTGAACTGATGCTAAGGTCATCACTATTACCACGTATGATCGTGATGCTCTACCAAGTGTGGTTTTAACAGCAAGTGGGCTGTGATTAATTCAATAAATTCTAAGTTTTTGATACTTCTTTCTTCTCTTCTAGACAACAGAAAGCATTATTCTTGCAAATCAACACTGAATTTCAAGCAGTAATAACAAAACCAAAGTTTCTTATGCCGATTAATCGAGTTGATACATTTCGTGCATCAGTTTCTATCATGTTACAAATGTCAAGTTTACTGAACGCACAAGGAACTAATCCTGATCCTTCAACCAGCTCCAATCAGCAACAAAAAATGGCAACAACGCCTCCATCCTACAACCTTAACATCCCTGGGGCTTCTGGTGCCCTTTCAAGACTAAACCTGAGGACACACAGCTGCCATCAAAGGCAAACAACTCTCAGTTCTTTTCCATGAACAAATTTAAGTTCCCTATCACCACAGTTAAGGGAGAAGCTACCACTGATTTTGTTCAGCACTGAGAGAACCCAGCAGACTCAGAAGATGCAGACAACCAACTCACTGTACATCACATCCACTTAGTAAAAAGCTTTTCTCCACTTTTCTACCCTGAACACCCACAAATAAGTTCAATCACATAGAAAAGTCTGCCTGGACTTCATGGTACCACTTTCTTGATTAAACACTACTAACTAGAGGAAGAATTTGTCACAATCAGTGTAAACCAGCACGATTTTACTCATCTGTGAAAGGGAAACCAGCACTTAATAAATTAGAGTACTAGAAGAAAACATGACAATTTTGTTATTAATAACTTTTATAGCTCAAATTTAAAAATATTAAGCCAGAAACAATTCAAGATTCATGAAGAAAAATCTGGAAATATATACATGCATAATTAAGAATATCTAGATTCTTGTCAATATTTACTTACGTTTTTTGTACAAGTTTTTTCACACAATCATATTTACAAGCATGTCTGTTGAAAACATATGAACATACATCTCTTATAGCATTTACAAATCTTTTGAATATATTTTTTTTCTTAAAAACAAAAGAATATTTCCTTAATTTGACAGATTTGGTTTCATCTTACGGTCAGTCTCACTGTCCTGGACAGGTACTTATTCAGTGGGATGAAAAGAGTTACCATTATTCAAATATTTAAATAACAGTCATCCTACTGGTACCCAGAATTATCACATATGGCTTTAAATACCTCCCAAACTCAAGGATCACCTCACAAGTACAAACTACAGTCCACCTGTGGTATGTTTCTAACTAAAGTCTTGAACCTTTGTTTGGGTTAGAACCACAAATTTGCGGAAACTTCCTAAGCACGTACTCAGAAATAAGAGGCCCTTTTTATTTAAAGAAAAAACAACTTTGCTTCCAGTCAAGTCAAGCACATATTAAGTGTGTACAAAACAGGATGGCTTTTCTAGACTACCTGTATGGATTTTTATTATCATGGGATACCACAGTTTTGAATAGATGATATTTGTGCAGATTTACAGGAATCAAGTGACAGATCTTCTAAGAAGGGGAAGAATACTTTTTCCTCAAAATATGACCATTTTTTAGGAAAAAAAAAAAAAGTCTGAGGTGGTTTTGCTCATAATGTCTAAGTTACTCATACAATCCAACAAGTTAGGTCACTTCACAAATTAATTGAAGATCCCATCAGCTTGATTGCTTTCGTTGGGAAAAAAAAAAAAACCAAATTTTTTCACAAATCAAGTAGCCATCTCGTTTGAACACTATTGTCTAGAGCTCCTGCACTGATTGTTCCACAGTTTGTTCCGCCACAGGCTGCACAGCTTCCTGAACATAAACAATGAATTCAGAAGCCTCTCCACCCTGTGTATAGACAGTCACTGTCTCAATCCCCTCCACTTCATCTGATGAGACCACCAGGTGATGCTGCTCAGACAGTTCCACTGACGCCTGCTGCAGTGTCTCTTGAATCATCAAGGTGTGATTGGCTGATTGCTCCTCTTCTTTTACCTAAGGAGAAATTGGAGAGGTTACACAAATTTCACCTTTCCACTAAGTACCAGGTATTGTGATGATTAATGCAAATACAGCACACGAATAAGCAATCACATAGTTTTGAAAGCAAATGTCAGTTTTACAGAAAATGTGATCACTTTTGATTAACAAGTGTATAGCGAGGCAGAATAGGGAAAGCAGTAACACAGCATCTAAGTTAAATGCACAGAGAGCTGCAGAGTTCCAGGAATGTCAGTCTTTGGAGACAGCTTTAATCTCAGCAGTCGTTCATTCAAAACTGCTCCTATTTAAATAAATCTGAAGTCAAACAACTCCTCTAGTAGCACTGAGATGAGCATCCATACAAAACCACATGACAAAACTGTATCCATTTCTTTTTTCCCCTAGGTCAGTCAGGTCTCATAGAAGGACAAATTTCATTGTAAACCTTAATAGACTTTTACTGGAAAACTGTGAAATGTAAATATTACTGAAATAGATTCCAAAGGCCTACTGTTTGTGAGGCAGAAATATGTATTACTGAAAGGAGAGTGACAGAAGAAATTGAAAATAACAGAATTTTTACTGAACATTTTGCTTCTTGTCAAAATGAAAAAAAGCAACTCTATTCAGTGTGGGATTTTAAAGAGTTCATACAGCTGCCTGTCAAGTATTGAAATACAGTACGTACCAGAATTCAAGAACAAATCTTAATTCTCTAACAGATCCATGTAAAATTTTCATGGAAAGTATTCCAGGGGAGTATAAAAATATCAGAAAACTGTAAGTCTTGTGGAGGAAGTGCATTCTCTCAAGTGTTAGTGGTAAAATAATCTCTTTTTGACCAGAGAGTGGAACAGCAATTCCTCAGTATGCAAAGGCATTTGTTAGTGGAAGGTGTCCCTGCCAATGGCAGAAAGGTCGGAATGAGATGATCTTTAAGGTCTCCTCCATCCCAAACCATTCTGGAATTCTATAATTCAGTTCACTGGATCTCAGCATGGTCCCACAGCACTGACCTTGTAAGTGACCTTAAAAAAGAACAGGTCAAACATGGTAGAGTCTACAAAGTACGGAATCTAAATTATGCAAATTAGAAAGGTCCAATTTTTTTTTGGTTAGAAGGTGACTCAAAAGTAAACAGTAGTACTAGAACAATCAAGTCCAAGAAAATATTATTAAGATTAATCTTGTTTAAGAGGGGAGTGGGAACAGAAGGGAAGAACTACAGCATAGATCCCAAGGATCACTTTGATCCCTCAGAGACCAGCAAGGACAAAAAGCAGCCCTACATGTTTGTTTTCCTGATGCTCTTTGCTCATTCAATTTTTTCCCAGACTACCCATTCCTTTTGTTATACAGTGACTTTGCTTTTAACTTTTTTATTTCGTGTTTAAAATATGTCAGTTGAAGAAGATTCCAGAGACCCACAAACCCCTCAGGACTTCATATCACCTTGAACTCTCACTCAATTCATCAGGTTGTAGAAAGCTTTTTCTTGAACAATAATGAGTATGTTCAGGTTTTAAATTATTCAGAGGTCCCCAAGTCAGTATGGCCGTAATATATTGATGAAATATATGTGGATATTATCTGGTGAAAGATTTAACATCTAAAGGGAATCTGACCATTGTCATTGACCTTAATGCAACAGCACAATCGTACCTACTGATGCTGACTCTGGTTTTGTTGCACAGCATTCAGATTACAGGGATAAAAATACAGGAATGGGATAAAGTCCTTTTCACGTTCTTTTTCTTTTACCAAGCATATCTGAACATTTTATTTGAAAGTTACTTTAAACAGCTTCTGCTAAAGTTCAAGCTCAACAACCTACAACAGAACAAATTCTGTTCTGTTCTCTTGGCACAACAGAATTTGCAACCAACCCTCAGAAAACCAACTGATGTTGTTGCAAAATGCAGGTATCATAGAATCAAAGAATCATCTTATCATAGATTGGTTTGGATTGGAAGGGAACTTAAACATTATCTAGTTCCAACCCCTCTGCCATGGGCACCTTCCAACACACCCAGACTGGCCTTGAACACTCCCAGGGAATGGGGTATCCACAACTTCTCTGGGCAACCTGTTCCAGTGCCTCACTACCCTCTGAGTAAAGGATTTATTCCTGACACCTAATCTAAATCTCTCCTCTTGCAGTTTAAAAGTGTTCCCCCTTGTCCAATCACTATCTGCCCATGTCAGAAGTCACTCTCTTCACCAACATTCCCCTTACGAATGGAAGCTTGAGCCTCTCCTCAAAAAGCAAGGAGCTAAATCATGAAAAAAAAAAAAAAACAGAGTACTGTAAACTTTCTTCCCTTGTTCCTCCTAATGTGCCCCCTTTTTTTTTTTTTTAATTACTAAAGAAACCCTAAGTCCTACCTAAAGCAATAGAATTTTGCTGAATTCATACACCACACTCTCTTTTCCTGACTGTTCTCTCCTCCTTCCTGAGGTTACCTGCCCATGTCAGCTCCTGTGTGAAAGCAAGGACATGCACAAGATCTGCTAATGAAGATTGTAATAGGCAGAGAAAATTCTGATCATTAGTGAATTCAGGTAGGAAACTGCAGTTAAAAATGTTAGATAATTAGAATCTCACAGCTTGTTATGAATCAGCTCAAAATTATACAGCCGTTGATTTTAGAGATGCTCAAATACAGAAATAGAGGTGTCTAAAATGTGGCCCTTTAATTATGTAATATACACTATCTTCTGTTGTTTTAGTGCACTTTACATAAACCTCTGATAACATGTCTCAGGCCAGAAAAATTACACTGCATTTGCCAAGAGCTGTGAGAATGCACTACACAGTATGAGATGGATTTCACCGTAGTCACTCTAAATCAAAACCCATAAATAATTGTAAATATAGTTTTGTGAATGTACCTAAATAATGAAGAAAGGAAAATAAATAAAGCACAGTTGACACGAAAATGAAATGAAACCAGAAACTCATTCAATTCAATAGCAGCAATCTAATACTTATTCAGTTTTATATGCTTTTGAAATGAAAATGGCCAATAAAGAAAGTTAATTTAACTTCCCTACCTGACTTTATCCATGTGGGTTTATTACCCTTGTCATGCAGGGTAAAGAAGACTAATGCCCTTATTTCTGGTGCTTTAGCCTCCAGTATCCTTTCTGGACAGCTATCTGTAATCCTTTCAGTTTGACAAATCACCACATTATTTGGGATATTCACATTTCAAATCAGCTCAATGTTTACATGCTTCTGCTTGGTTCCTATTAGATTGTTCCACAGGGAATAATCTCAAAATGTTAATTTACATCCCTCAAATTGATGAAACAGTGGGACAGCTGCCATGAGAATGAATGAAGTCACTACACTCAATTCTTTTTATTGGCATCTGAAATCTTTTGAAGAGTAGCATCCAAGACCTCTTTCCTGTTTGAGAGCCAGCTGAAAAGCATCTGTCTGCTTATCCTTTGTTAAAGAATGACAGCAAGGAGCTGAAGCCACACACAGCTGGCATATTAAATCAAGTCAGTCCTGCATAAATATTCTTTATTAACTTAATCTGTCTCCACAAAAGACAAAGGGGCTTTTACCACCATGTTTTCATAAGATGCTCAACGTTTCTAAATTCCAAATGTTCTTAATTTACATATCCGAGGACCATCCAAACACATGTAAGTAGTCATTAAAAATGAGTCTCTCTTAGAGCTTCCTCTCAAAGCAAGAAAGCCTTTTTTAATTTTGAAATAAATTAATTCAAGCCATTAAGGAAAATACACTTCTTCCCTTTACGGAAAAGGAGGAAAGCAAATATTTGCACTAAGATCCTAAAGCCTTTTCCTTACTCTAGAGCTCATCCCGTGAAATAATGTAATATCTTTGATTTTATTTGAAGTCAGAAGGAGTTGCAGGTCTGTAGTGTTTAAAACAGTTTTGCTGGGCCTGTCCCCAAATCCTCTGTGGAATCTCTCTCTTGATTTCAGATTCAATGCTGCCTTTCAGTTTACCATAAGGAAAAAAAAATTATCACAGAGATCTTCCGAATTTTCAAAACCTTACACTAGGTTACAGATGCTCTTATTTATACCATAAAACACCAGTAAGAAAATATACAAAATATCTACTGAAAGGATTAAAATGAAAGGTGAATTATAAGCACTTTAGATCACAGAGAGCACCTAGATATGTGATGTGCCAGCTGACATTGGTGCCTACAAGTATTGTTTGAATAATCTGAACTCTCTCTCTCAGTTCTAGTTTACACATAGTTATATTGTGTGAAAAAGAACACAGAAAACATTGCAATTTGATCATATGAATCTCTATAATGAGCTACAAAACAATGTGGCTCAGAATGGTTTCAGAATAATAAGTAACTTGAGTATGAAAGACTTGCTTTGCAGAAAATAAAAATTGCAAGGCATCAAACCTTGATCCTGCTGATGCAATTTTAAAAAAGTTTTAGCAATTGGCTGCTTGAATATATCCTGACAGAGAGACCATGACTGGCAATGTCTGGATCACCCCATTTCCTTTTGAGGCAGACTGGCCTCAAAACATTGCCATCGTTTTAAGAGCTCTAACAGGACAGTGATCTTGACATGAGATTTTATCTGCATGTTACAGAGATGATAAGAACTCCACAAAGGCTGAGGAAACAGGGCCATCTGCCCCAGTTAACACTCTCCTTTGCTGGTACCATCACGGGAAGCATCAAATTGCTCCCTGTTCTAAAGCAACTCCAAACCTGACAATCAACATATATAAAACAGCATGCCCCGGCAAATTTTCTAGATTAACACCAGCACCCACCATCATGCAGGTACCAATCCGAGCCAGACTGAAATACAGGGTGTGTTGCTGAAGTACAGTGTGCCTGTGACGTGACAGCCATGCTAATATTAGATATTTACTTTAGAAGATGTGCTACACTACAAAACTCTGCTCTGTGATCTGCTTTGAGCTGATGTGTAATCGCTGCTGTGCACCCCTACTGCTGTCACTTTGAAGAAGGTGATTTAGCATGGTAGGATTTTATTGGAGCCTGAAGAGATCACAGAATAAAAGGATGAAAGGAACTAAAATAAAGGGTGAAACGCATGGAAACCCAGTGTTTTCTGATTATCCTCTGATAAAGACCTGATTAGTTATTGTAATAGTTGATATTCTTCAGAGCACATTATGCCTAGGTTGAAAACAGTTTACTATGCTGTTCAGGAATAGATTTAACCCTTCACTTCAGTTTACAGAGTAGTAAGAACATCAGTCTTGTCTCATATTCCTGAGTGGGAGAAAAGGAGAAAAAAATTCAGCAGCCAACTACTGCTTTTTACTGTTAATATCAAAGTAGTGCTTTGGATCAGGACCTTGAATGTATCAGCTATGTGACATGCAACGAGTTCATGCCCCAAAGGCCTTATAATTTCAGTATAAAACAAAAGACAGCGAGCAGATACAGAAAAAGGGAGGTGGGGGAGTACAACATAAATGAGACAGTGGTAGTTCTGTGTGATGGGCATTAGTATTAATACACCAGTAGCCCATTCACAGATAATTACTGTCATCATTACTGTCATCATACTTTTGACAAGTAATTGAGACAAGACAATGAGGTACAAATTGCTCCTCATTAAAAATCCACATAACTAAGCACAATATGGAAGAAGGCATTAAGAAACTTGTCTGAAAAAAAGTAATGAGCAATTAAATCTTAATGGACTTCGCAAAGGTAGGAGTCAAAATCTTTACAGCTAATGAGAAACAGGAGTCTAAATCAGAAAAGGAGTAAAAAGCCTTGGAAAGGAAAACAAGGTTTCATTTGATGTGGCAAAAAAGGAACATCAAGAGAGTGTGATGTCAAGAGGAGGAGAGAAAGTAATCTTTGAATTTTTCTGTAGGAATACAAAAGGGACAAAACATAATCTGTGAGCGTCAGAAAAAAAGACTATCAGAGTTAACTGTAGCATAAAATAATGATAGCTTGGACAACCATTTTAGCTAAGTGGTTGAAATAAAAGACCATATAAGAGTCATCATGCAGAACAAATCGGCACCATTTAGGTAATCACCTGCAGGCAAGGCCCAAGGACCTACCTGAAGAGGAGATCAGCTTTCTGCCTTGAACAACAGGAAAGGTACCCCCCAGGGGTGAACAGTATAAGTGGACTGCTGCTGAACAACTGTGTAGAAAGGCTGATATAATCTCCTTAGTGATTGATAACAATGGATAGTGATTAATACAATCTTCTCAGCCATCTTCAGAGTGAGCTTGAAGTGATGGCTCTAGAGCACACAGACCGAATACAGTATCACAGGCCTAAACACAGCAAATTACCAGCAAATTTGCCCATTATGACCTAATGAAAAAAAGCCTGACAAATAGATAACATGCAACCAAATTTAACTGCGTATACCAATATAAAATCTAAAATCCTACTGCTCTGGTTCAATATTTGGTGCAAAAATAAAAGCTCGTATTTGGACAAAGACCTGTCCGCTTGTGTCAAAGAGATCTGGTACAAGAAATACACTGCACTGACGAGAAATAAATGAATTAAATCTGAAAGTGTCTTGCTACAATTACACATGCCCACTAACAAACAGTGGAAATGGAAGAGCAACAACTACAAACAAAAAACTAGAGCTGATGGACACAGACCAAGAAGGGGCAACTCTTCTGATGTTCCGGCCAATGCAGTGAGGGATTCTGGAAGTAAACTTTTAAGGATGTTCATATATCGTGAAACCAAGAAAAATGCACTTTGAATCCTGTCTTGCTGAAGAATAACTTAACAGACACTACACACTGAAAGAGTTTCCTCTGCAAAAAATGAGATATCAGGTGTGCTCATTTCTGAGGGAAATGTTTCTTCACAAGAAACTCAGTATTTAAATCAAACAAATGTTTAACTTGGAACAAACTTCTTAAGGAACAATTAACATCCTCATTTGATGAACACAAACTAAAGGAAAGAACTATACATCAAGGCAGTTTGTAGTTAAACACTCTCTGTTCTCCGTTCCAGTTAACAGACAGATATACTGTGTGGAAAACAAGTCTCTGAACGGAGAGACTGTAAATCAAGGGTGTCTGTGATACTGGCATGACTGCTCGTCCTCCCATCCTTGCCTTCATATTCTGCATGTGAGCTAGGAAAATAGTCCACCTATATAAATAATGGATTGAACAGTCTCTGCTAGCAAAATAAACAAAAACCCAAATGAATCAATCTTCACCCTCAGGCACAAGGGCAAAAGTACATCTGTAACAGGACACAGAGAGTCAAATGAGCAGAAAGGGAAGTGTCTTGTTTTACACTTCCAGCTCCTCCACATTGCTATGTGCTCTGTTCCCACAAAACTGCTTTCTCCCCATCTCCTGCCTATGTTTACCATCAAGTATGAACAGCATTTTCTCCCTTTTCTAAGCATTTATTAGCCTATTTCCCAATTACTCTTCATACTTAGCACTCTTTCCTCTCTCCTTTTTCCCACCTCATTACTTTCTTGGTCTTTAAGCAGTGCAGAACAACCCAAATGTCATGCTGTAAAGAAATATCTTCATTAGCTCTTCATTCCAGAGGAAGATCCGGAAGGATCACTAGTAACTGAAAAGGATTCAAATTGACAAGGATACACTCCTGCCATGCTGTGATCAAAGCTTCAGAGTGGATTTTTGCCAGTTTCTGATCATACTTTGCCAGTTTCTGATCATACTAGTAACACTTTATTACATTATTAACTTTATTTTTCTCGAGCATTTGTTATATACTACATTCCTTAGCAGCTGTATGTTTTCATAGCTGTCACACAACAAGCTTTCTCCCAAAGTAGATATCAGAAAATGTTTAACTTTGATAACTGATTAGAATACTGACTTGCAGGCAAGAATAACCTAAAATCATTCCAGGCTCTAGACATAAACTTTGAAAGCTCCTATACATATGACACTGTCAGAATGATTCTTATTTCCCAATCACAATCCAAACTCAACAAGGCTAGCTTTGCTTTTCTGGGGTTTAAAGTCATAAGCTGAATCCTGAGCCAGGCTGGGATTGGCTATTTTTACGTTATCAAAGCATTTTCTTTTATAAAATCATTCCTGTGAACACAAAGCAAGAACTTTCCAAAGTCATAACTGAAATCTTTTTCTTCTCAACATGCAATTCAAGAGCTCGGAGCTTTGAAGAGACAATTTGATCTTGCTGTCACATCCATCATGTGTACTCATGATTTAAGATACCTGCAGTAAGACTACAAGCAACCCAGAACAATAATTTCATAGAAGAAACTCTCAAACACGGTATCCTTTCTGTTTTGTGACCTAGTGGAAAACAATTTTAAAATTACACCGGTTAGACCTAACTAATACATCAGGTATCCTCCAAGATGCTGAAAAGGACTTATGGATAAAGACAATTTGTTTCTGCAGTCAAAAGTCTTGCATTATCCTGAAGCTCTAAAAGTACAGCACACTGAAGGTATGTCAGCACACAGGTTAGGGAACTGCTAAAGCATGAGGATGGCAGCATTACTGACAGATGCAGCTGGATTCACACATAATTTTAATGATCAAGTGTAAATAGGACTTTTATGAGTGAAAAGTAAGGAAAGGACAACTCTGGGAGAAAAATTTCCAGGGAGGAAATGGAAGACAAAAATAGAAACACAATAGTGTAAAATTTACAGCAAAAACCATTTTTAAAACATTCTAGTAATTTATGATTTAGAAGAAATTTCTTGGTGCTAATAGAGAAATATGAAGGTAACATGGAAGGGCTAGCTAAAAATGAGATATGAAGGTAAGAACTAAAATAAAAAATGGATAATTATGCCCATAGAGAAAAGAAAGAAAAAACCCAAACATAAAAGGATAAAAATCAGAGCTACAATAAAAGTTAAGGAAAAAAAAAATCAACCCAAGCTGCTAAGCAAGGACTCGGTGAGGCCATTAAAGAACAAGAGTGGAAATTCAGTGACAGATGATGTTGATATATTGCTGACACCCTGAATGAATTCTTTGTCTCACAATCCACAAGAGAAGCTGAAGGTCATTGAAGAAACTTTAGAATGCATTTTTCATAAGGAAAGTGAAATATGCACATCTTAAGGTCACTTCAAGGTTAACAATTAGGAACCTACTACAATTAAAACCTGACACAGTCATAGGTACAAATGAGGGATATCCTACAGAAAGCAACTCTGTACTGAAGAAAAATCTTCTTCTAAATAGGGAAGGAGTAAGTCATGTTAATAACATTTAAAGACACATTCTTTCCCTCAGATTAAAAATGAGTAATTCTGGAGAAATCTTCTGGTGAGAAGACAGGCTGGAAAGTAACTATAGCACTATAACAGAACAGACAGACTTTGATAAAACACTGAATTATATAAAAAATTAGAAGAGAAAAAAAGAACAACATAGAAAAATGAAAGAAGAAAAATTTAAAAAAGATAGATCATCATCATCATCTACAGAGCCCCCCTGGTCCTTGCTGTGTGTCCACAAAGGCCACTAAAGGTCAGCGAGCAGTCAGTCACCTGGCCCTCCCCCAGGAAACCACAGGTCTGCAAACTCCTGCACATACAGACTGAAAAGTACTGGGGCTACCAGAGAAAGAAATGAGCAGCCATTTCAGAACATGCAAGAAACATGTTCACAGAGGAACAGTGCCATGAGCATCAGTGTAAATCCTTAGCAAAAGTCATCATAAACAGAGGTAGCGCAAGATCACTCAGCTTGAGAGGTACCTGAATTCTTCATTGATTTCGCTTCTGTGCCACTTAGAAGTAGAGGAAAAAAGCTGCTTTATATTAAAAAGACTCTAGTGGTGGTGGGGAGGGAGAGGAGATAAAAAAAGTAAAGCAGCGAAGAGATTCTGTGCTCCAAGAATTCAGTATTTCATTTGATATAGAAGTGGAGCTTGTAAGAGTTTGACATCTGATCAGTGAGAGTCACTGATGCACACAAGGCAAGGGGAAAAGAAGTGATCAAAGCTTAGCAGCTTGTAAACTCAAAAGGCTAGAAATATGGATTAAGAAGCAAGGAAAAAAAATAATTTGGAATACAAATATTTACTTACAAATAGCTACCAGCAAATTCAGATGGTCTAACAAGGAAGACGATAGATTTTAAGATGAACCAGACATTGATCAGATTTAACAACAAGAGGAGGAAGAATCACCAGGTTTTTTAAATTATGTATTTTTGATAACATTAAAATATAAAAATATTACTTCTTCTTGGTAGCTTCTACTTTAGCAGTCCCTTTCTCCTACACTTATAGTAGAAAGGCCTCAAAAGATGCATTTTTAAGAGAAGAACCGGTTTTAGTAACATTTACAGACAGCACGGACAAACACCAATGGCTAATACTGCATTCAGCCCTTAAATAGATCATATGTATAGCACAGTATGTACATTGGCAATGGCTCTACTGTTAAAGTTGTTTTGAAAGTTGCACATAACTGGACTAAACTGCCTCTTCTCTTTAATGACTGAATTTAGTTCCCAAATTTGGATCTGTTATTTTACAAAAAAAAAAATAAATCCCAAACTCTTACAAGGTTTCTAATCAAAATATCTGTTAAGGATTTCAAAGGAACTTCTCAAAATGCTCTGTCTTGAAATTCTGTCTCCATGCCATTTGGGCAGCAAGTTTAGGAATTATCAAATACTCCACAGACTGTGAACTTCCCACTTCAGTGAAGCTCTCATGAACTCAATGTGCACAACACTACAAAAAAATGCAGAGCTCAAAAGTTAGTTCTAGCACTAAGAATAACCAGATTTGGTTCATTTAAATAAAAGGAGTTACTTAAACTCTTTGTGAAGTTAAAATTTCTCATGTACTTTCCTTCTCTCCCTTATCAACCACACTGAATGCAGAGACCCCAATGAATTGATGAACACAATGGGAAAAAGGATAAGCAAAGACCGATGATAAAACAGATGGAATAAGTGGAGTTTGAAGTGAGGAGAATGAAAAATGCCAGCAACAAAGTTAGCAGACCTGTGAGGAGGAAATACTGAGCAAAAGTCTTGATGTTTGAACCCAACAGACACCTCAAATTGAAAATTATTTCCTTTTACTTGCTGCACCAAGAACTTCCTGATTCTTTTAGATGACAATGGCACTAAGTGCCCATGCACAATGCTCAAAAAAAAAGCTGTATTTTCACATACACACACATGTACATATATATGTGCATTTATTCACTCATATTTTACATGCATACAAAAATATATGCATTTTTCTATATAAAGAGATATATATGCCTATATGTATAAATATGTGTAGACATATAAACAGACATACACGCAACATGCAGTAAAAACATAGTTCAAAAAAAATTCTATACATGTCTTGCACGGTCATTTAAAATTTGGCCCTTGCAAAGTAACACCTACTTCACAACAAATATATGAAAATTAAATATATCTGCTCTGGATAAGAAAAGAGCTCTTACCTGCTTTACCACTGTCACCGTGCCAGGGGCCATCGTAACTACAGAAGCAACTGCAGTGGCATCATGGGACTCTGAACCCAACTCAATGATTTGCTGCAGGATGTTTACAGCTGTTGGATCAAGTCTTTCACCTTATCAGAAAGACAGCAGCCATAAGATCATTACAGTAAAACAGCTCTAAGGGTATGTGAACCTCAGTGGAACAGGCTCTCTTTCCCCTCCCGCCTCAGCCCTGACTCACTGTTTGTACATTTCAAACAGCTCAGTAACAAGACACTCTAATAACAGATCTATGGCAGGGAAATATTCACAAAACAAATGTGCCCAGGGAATGCATGAAATCAGCAGGTGAAGCCACACTGATCACTTTTATGCCTATTTGAAAGAGATCTAAAAGAACACATTGAATAAGAAACAACAGGCACAACTCACAGCAGTAGCTGCAAGACTTTACAAATCCAAATGTGTATTTGTCAGACATTCACCTCAAACAGAACCTGACTATATACCATTAACCACAGTCAGGAAGCAAAAGAAACTGTCAGAGTCATGTAAAGCTGCTTTATATTTGCTTTAATCACTGTCAGAACTAGGAAAGAGACAGCAAATAGCTTAAATCTCATCTCAACCCCAAACGCTTTCACACTGAGGTTGATACTGTGATGGGACCTAGGTCAGATAATTCAAATAAAACCAGAAAGTGGTTATATTTTGTTATTTACATACAAAACAACTTTATCTGAGTGCTGAAAAATGTTTGCTTGTTTTCTTTTTTTTCCTACAAAACTGCCTTTAGACAAAATGCTACTGTTTTTCATACTGAGAGGGAATATGCTGGAAGAATATCTGAAGTTGGATGCACTAAAAAGCACATCATTCTACTCTGAAAACTACAGCCTTGTGCTTAAAATCAAAACTGCCATGTGCAGCATATTCCATGATCATGTTTATTTATTTATTTGTATTATTAGCTATAAAGACCACGATGGTAAACAATTGTAAAATGCTGTCTTCTGATGACTACTTACTTTTTATATATAAAACCAAAACATATAAAACAAGCTTACTCTATTCTCTGACGTTTTAACACTCTCAGGAATCTGGACACTTTTTCTTTTCCTCCATTTTTTGTTATTTCTCCCTTAGCAACCATTATCTAATACCACTCTTTTCTTCCTCAGTCTGATACAGAATAGCTCACTTAGTTTTGTGTGCCATCAAAACTGAGTTTGTTAGTACTGCCTTGGGAACGTGGTAAATGAGCTATTCCACCGTGTCACTCCTGCAGTCTGGCTGCCTCAAGCAGGGAGAGAAATAATAGCCAGGGAATTGCCATTAGATACACACCATCTACTCAGCCAAGATAGCTGATTTCACAGTATATTTAATAATAGAGGCAGGAAATTCCACACAGCTAATAATAAAGTGCAAAACAGGCTGTGATAAGCATTAACGACTTAAGGATACAGAAATTCATAAAGAATGGTAATTTCTCATTTATCCTCAAAAAGTGTAGCCCCCCAGAAGTAAGTTCTGGATGACTACTTTCATCGTTTTTAATAGGAGATCACAGGAGATCTCATATTGCCCAGCATACTCAAAAGAATTAGATATTTATGAAAAAAAGATGTATTTTGTATTCTTACCTAAAAAAAAGGTAGCTTACCATTCTCAGAAGTATATCTAAGGTTCTGTAATGCAGCTACAGCAGCTTGAGTGCCTTGAACATCTTCTCCAGCCTCAGTGATATGGACATACTGAGTGGATGCTTCTTCAGAAACTTCAGCAGTTAACTTGGAAACAAAGCCCAGCCAAGGCATGAATAATCTCATTTTAGCAGTTTAAAGAACAATACGGAATGAGATTTGGACAACGAGTATTGTAACAAGAGTTATAGAAATACTGGGTGAAACAGAATTCAAGAAGAATATTACATGGGAGTCCGGATATCATCCCACAGTTTTCTTTTAAATTCTATTTCAAAAGTTGCTTTAAATATGCTAAATTATCCTGACTTCATTTTTGTTGCAGTTCTTTTAGAACTAACAATAGACTTCTATTGTATCAGGGTTTAGCAGAGACCTTTTGAGCAGAATTAATGCAGATCTGGTAAAACAACTCATGTTTGAAAATGGCATTTTGTTTCAGAAAAGTTATCCTTTCCATGAACTGTGTTTTTCAAGAGAAGCTGTTAATATGTGCTTCTATTTGATGGGACTCTTTCTTTATAGCACATGGGATGTCCTGTAATTTTTTCAACTCTGGGCATCTACTGGGAAAGTGTACAGAGAATCATTTGAAATGTGGGTACAAGACTTTGAAGGACTCCATTTTAAAATGCTTGTCCTGTCTTCTTTGAATAACTGTCCAAATAGAACCTACTCCAGTATTTTTCAAGGACTTAACCTTCTGTGTGTGGATACTCAATAACTATTAGACAAGACCTGCAGGTCAGCTCTTACAAATCAGGCGTTAGATTCATAATGGGGGCCAGGCTGAAATTTAGCAGAATAAGTCTTAACACTGTGCAGGTCAGCCAACTGCAGTTGACTTCTGGCTTCTTCCTCTCACTGAACATCAAAACCAGCCTACTTAGGCAGTGGAAGAGACTCAGCTTGCCAACTGTAATTTTTTAAATAAAAGTGTCTAAATCTGTGGTTTTCCCACAGACTCTGCATCTGCAGTCAGCTCTGCTCTGTGAGGGTAACAGTTTCCATTTTAGAACAAATAGTCCTGTGTATGACAGCAGAGGAAAGCTTGAAAGGGGTATTGTCCTCTCAAGGTAGCTGCCCTACCCCACCCCAAATTGAGAAAATTCAGGTTGTTTGGTTTTTTTCAAACTCAGTTTCTCAGGTCTAACTTCAATTTTTTTAAGTGTGATCTTAGAGATACTGTGATTTTCACAGAATCACAGAATAGTCTGAGTTGGAAAGGATCCACATTTTCCATATACTTTGGACTGAAGTTGAAACCGCAGAACAAATGATAGAAGATTGACTCTGTATAACATTACAATTTTTTCAGCTGTTCAATTTACAAATTTGGTTTTCTAGATTCTAACCTTCTCTGGACCAAAAGAGAAGATTTTTTCATTAATTCAATACAAGTTTTCAGCTTCCCTCATTTTGCAGTTAACACCAGTTAATATTTGGCATATAAAAAATGCAGTAAGTTTTTCAATTTCACATTTATTTTGCTAGAACTTTCACCTTTTCTGCTGCAAATAGAGAACTAGAGGGCTAAAATGCACAAAATATGCATTTACAAGGTTGTTAATCCTACCATATATAAAAGTTTAACAATAATAGCAATGTATGCATTCAAATGAAGGTGAGATCACATGACCCTCTAAGCTTACATGAAGTCAAATCTACGTTTTTGTATAGTTCTTATTATTATCCTTCCTTTTTTTCCCCACAATTTTAAAAGATCTCAGGGTCAAAGCCATGGTAACTTTGCTTTACCTCCCACTTGGTCTCCCCATCATTTTCCACCAGCTTCATTCCATGCTTGTTTTTAAGATGCCTGTTGAACTCCCATTTTGTACCGTATACAAAGCTGCAAACAGGACACTTAATGCCACCTGTAGGGAAACACAAATAAATTCCTTGAGTTATTTTCATAGAAATTCTTTTTCAAGGCAGTAACAAACTGTTTGATTTGACTCTATTTCTCAAGTTTCAAACAAACTAATATTTTTTGATACATTATCAAAGTAAACTAGGAGGAGTTAACAACGTAATGTCATCTTCACCCAACTATCTTTGCTTTTGAGAGTTTTATGATAACATACAAAACTGTAAATCCACGTTTTCTGTCTACAAAATGATGCATAGCATGAATTTAGCACAACGTTCACTCTGTCAGCACACAGCATTACAGGTAAAAAACTGAGCATGACGAAATCATAAGAATCAAATTTTCTACACTAGATTAAGCAGCTTTTACTTATTTTTCTTATGAATCACATTTGGCCAAGTGTCAGATCTCAGCTGCCTGTAATTATGCAAATAAGTATTTCTCTTTTTTCCCCTCTATTGACTAAAGCAGAACAAAAATAATCCGCATGCGATAAAGTGTTGCATTAGGTGACCAGAACTAACTCTAACAAATCTAATGGCTGGGGAAGTGCCTTATGCCACTCCAGGAACTATGATACCAGATGGCTGACTCCACATTACTGTGGCAAATGATGGTTCTTAACCATCATGTTCAAACGCTTCAGACAGACTCTCAGAAGCTGGTTATAAGCCAAGACCTGGTTGCACAGCCTTTTATGAATAAGGTGATTAGAAAAAAACCATCCCATTTTACATTAATGGAAACCTACCATATGGTATTCTACCAGGCAAAAAGAAATAAACTTTTTATTTTGATAAAACAGAATATAACTACACACAGTCACTAGGGTATTTCATCAACACTTATTATTCCTCTAAAAATCCCCCTCTTTGCTCTCTATTATAGGCCTTTACCAAACTTTACTGTTACAACAGATACTCAGTACTCCATCTTAAACAAAACGGAAAGAGTTTCACTCAAAAAGTTCAGATTAGAACAAAGTTCTAAAATCACTTACAGAAAATGAAGTTACATATTAATTTCACACCAATTTGTAGCATTAGGGAAAAGCCATTGGAGTGAAACAGTGAACACTTTTCCGCATTACTTCGATATTGAAACTATTACAACAACACATCAGGTAAATTAAATCTGTAACTTTTGTCATTGTGGCTTTAATTAAAGAACAAATAACAGAAGCATAGAATTAAATTGGTAATACATAACTCCATGTCAGTGACTTGATATGAAAGCTCAGAAAAATTAATTTTATATCATTCTTTAAAATAATAGGTGACATACAAAGTCAATGAATTATGCACCTTAACTGCTTTCAAAACCAAAACTGATGTTTGCAGCAAAATACTGCACACAAATATTATACAGCTCCACAACTTGCTTCCATTGACATCTGCTCTCCATTTTATTTTTAGCCTAAAATATCCATAAGACAACTATTATTTTCTGTCCAAAGAAAGCATGTGATGATATTTGTATAACAGAGCATAGAGGCCACAACTGGATTGTCATGGATGTACTGCACAAGTCACTGCACAAACACAAAGTGAAAATCTCTCTCTGATACATAAACAGAACAACGGATGGTAAGGAGTATCCGTGAGGAGAAAAGAAACAATTTGGGGAAAATTTTACCAAATTGCCCAATATGAAGCAAAAAACCCCCAAAAACAAGCTATCAAATGAACAGGGCCTTGCAGAAAAACTAGTGGGTAATGCATACCTAATACTCTTGTACCCTCTGCAGAGTACATCAAATTCTTATGCTATTTATTTTCCTTTATTACTTTAAAATACTAAAATAAATGTCAGATCATAGACTTCTATTTAAACTAAGAAACATACACACACACTGCAAAATCCCATGCATTTCTCTGATCCCGGGTGATCCCAATTTCTAATACAAGCTCAGAAATTAAATATTGCTGTCTATCTTTGGCAATGCAGTTGCTGAACTGAACCCAGTCCCTTCTATGAATCATTCATTTATTTATAAACTCATTCTAGGAATCTTGAGTACAGTCCAGTAGTCTACATTCATATAAATATTTCCAATTAAGATTATTTGCAGTGCTTGCAATGCAGTCAAAACCCAGCTGAGAGTAGAGGAGACGAGCAAGTGTGAGGGAATTCACTCTGGGCTCAGTGGGTAACTTAGAACAAGCAGAATACAATATGAATAGATATAGACAGCTTTTATTAGATATTAATCTTTGTTACTTTCCCCTCTCAATTTCTTTCCAATTCCTCTTGCTTGCTGGTTCTCTCGCCTTTTCCTTTTCATCTACAGTCCTTTCATTTCAAAGGATTTGTTTAATATCAGGTTTGAAAGGTCTTCTTCCCCTATATGAATACATGAATAATTTTCTGAAATTGCTTTCAGATCTCTGAATACAGTAAATTGGAACTAAACAGAAGCTTGTCAGACAGTAAGGTGCAACTCCTGGTCCAAACAGCTCAGAAACACATAGAATCATAGAATGGTTTGGGTTGGAAGAGACCTCAAATATCATCTTGTTCCAAGCCCTCTGCCATGGGTGGGGACACCTTCCAGATCACCAGGTTGCTCAAAGCCCCATTCAACCTGGCCTTGAACACTTCCAGGGATGGGGCAGCCACAACTTCTCTGGGCAACTTGTTCCAGTACCTCACCACCCTCACAGTAAAGAATTTCTTCCTAATATCTAAAAACTTGTATGACATACAAGTGTCATACACGAAAAGTATGACATACTTGTCATACTGCACAATGTGTACACAGTTGTTTGTGCTGTGTAAACCAAATAGAGAAGATCACCTGATTTCCAAATCACAAAAACTTTTATTAACTTCAATAGGGTTCATGTTTATCACCTCCAAACGGAAATGTTTCCTGCAAGGAACACTTTTTCCCCCAGTAAGATACCAAAATACTGAGAAAAACTGATGTTTTTATAGCATGATAACGAATCTCTAGTCTTATTTTGAGCCCATGTGCAAGATCCATGTGATGCATCACAGGGAAGGAAATTGGGTAGGAAAAGGAAGGTGAATGTAGGAATATTGCACCTACTAACAAGGCTTTCTTCATGGCAGAGTCCTGAGAAGAGACACTGACTTTATAGCTCCTACATGGATTTGATGCCCTGTAACCACTCTTAAGCTCCTCACATGAGATGAACATGTGGAAAAGAGGCACAGCCCTACTGGCAGCACAGGAAGTATAAGTGATGTGTAAGGAAGGGAAGAGAAAGACGGATGCAAAGTCAGAGATAGAAAGAACAGAACAGGCTATTTTGGTTGGAAGGGACCTACAACAACCATCCAGCCTGACCAGTTCAGGGCTGATCAAAAGCTAAAGCGTGTTCTTAAGGGTATTGTCCAAATGACTCTAAAACATTGACAGGCTTGGGGCATCAACACCTCTCTAGGAAGCTTGTTCAGCTGTTTGACCACCCCCTCAGGAAAGAAATGCTTCCTAATGTCCAGTCTAAGCCTCCCAGGCATGGTTTTGAGTCATTCCCATGCATCCTGTCACTGGATACCAGGGAGAAGAGCTCATCACCTCTCTCTTCCCTTCCCCTCCTTAGGAAGTCATAGAGAGCAATGAGGTTGCCCCTCAGCCACCTACCTTTTCTTCAAGGTCTCTTAGACAAGCTCGGAGCACTCAGCTGCTCCTCACAGGACATGCCTTCCAGTCCTTTCATCACCTTTGTTTCCCTCTGGATGCAGTCAAGGACCTTCACATCCTTCTGGATGCAATCCTGTGCCATGTGCTCTAGGATGCCCCTGCTTGAGTAGGAAAGTTGGACCAGACAACCCACTGTGGTCCCTTCCAACCTGACCCATTCTGTGTCTGCAGGGTTGATCTCCAGCCACTCCTCTCCCCATTTAGACCTGTGCCACACATGATTCTGTCCTAGGTGCAGAATCTGGCATTTGGACTTAGCAAATTTCATCCTCTTAATCACTGTCCAGTGCTCCAGTGTGGTGGAAAAAGGATGCCCACCACAAAAAAAAATAAAGGCTCTTCTCTCTCATCTCACTCTAATTTTTCCATTGTAAGACATTCTCAACAACATTTCAGTTCTTTTGTTTCAGTGGAAAAGAATTATTTCCAGAAGTGCATTTATCTAGCTCCCAAAGGGGAAGGAAAGCCTAATTAGCATATGATTAATGTTATTTGTTCAAAACATTGCAAGTATGATCCCTAATTTATATTAACAGAATTCATCCTCAGGTCCCTATTCTTAAGAGTGGCTATGAACAAATAATTCCTTGCAGCGCTCAGATATTTGGAAAGTTAAATAAAGCTCCCCACAGTGCACAGTTCTTCCTGCACCAGGGTGACTACAGCTCAGTGACTACTCTGAGCACTGACCAAGTCAATATTACTTCTTTAAAACAATTGCAGGTTCCCTGTCAGCTTTCACTGTCTGTGAAAATAATCCTAAAATTATACTATGCATTCTTACCCTGAAATTCATAGACAGAGATTTACTTTTGAAATTATTTTTTCGGTGGTTGTTTTTTTTGACAAAACGAAACAAAGAAATGTCATATATATATAACACGGGCTCAAATTCCTCAATGTAGTTATATATTGTTTCCTTTATAGGGCAAGTTTTGTAGGAAGAATCTCAGTCTGAGTATCTTTCTCTGTGTCATGACTTTAGTATTTTAACATGGCTTAATGCCTTCAATAAATAAATGCTCTATCTTAGGTGATTTGGAAATACCATCTATTAATAATGTCATATTAGAAGAATTATATTTAATTCATTATCTATCACAATGGCGTTATTTTGGTCTCTGTTCCACTTCAGCAAAACCAGAAACTTTGAAGATTCCAAAAGATATTTCCAAAAGAAACTGCTGGTAGTTTCTATTAAAAAGTAGGCAAAAGCACAATTCACAACCAGTTTTATCTGAACTCTCTTTATCCCCAGGTTTTACTAGTGGAGAAATAATTTGCTGCCATTTTACTCTTCAGTCTCTTTCCTCAACTTGCTCATCCTTACCTTGAGTTCAACCTTGCAGAATTGTCACAGAAATTTATCAGCAGAATGACAGAAATTTATCATTCATTCAAACAGACAGTGATACTTTACTTACAGGAGGAGACAAACAGGTGTAAATGATAAATGTATGCAACAATGAATAGTACAGGCAAGATCAAACTAAACTTTGGTTCACCCACTCTTAAAAACCAAGAACAAAGGACACCAAATGAAGGGTAAAGGGTGGCCATTTCAGAATTGCTAAGAAGTAGCAACGATTTATCATGTAACACCCAATAAACGGAGGAATGCATACTGCACAAAAGGTTACCTTTACACCAGGTTTGCTTAAAAAAAAAAAGTAACAATTTTATATGGTGAAGATGTACCTTGTTGGATAAGGGCTTCAGCTGCAGGCTCCCCAGACCCTACATTTACATACTCTTCATTAGGATGCTTCCTGTTGTAATGCCTCTTCAGGGAACCGGATATATTGCAGGAATAGTGGCAATGTGCACACCGGAAGGGCTGTGAGCAGAAAGGGAGATGTTACACTGATGTCTTCACCTCTTCAACATACAGGTCTAAGTTGAAATGTTTTGATCCCAAGAAACCATGTTCATTTCTGGCTTAGGCAGTCTCTCCAAGTCTTCCAAAATTCAACGTAAATGGAAGTTGAAACTAAACATTCCCTAAAATTGGGTACTTTTTATTATTTTCAACATTATAAGTATTTCCAACATTATAAGTTTATTACCTACTTTTTGTAATTCAGTAAACTGTGTTTTCGTAATAAGATCACAAGTCTGACCATGTGGAGATTTTCTCCTACAAGGAAGTTAGTCAGCTGCCAAGAGCTGTGGTTTGAAAAAGGGGAGCAGGACATCTCAAATAACTGAAGGTACAAATGACAGCTAACCTAATTTAACAGGTAACCGTGCCTTGCAGGGTTCATCTCTTTCCTTTCATTCTTTTTCCAGCATGCTCCCAACCCTTTCACTGGCACTTACATTCCTCTGACCACTTGGTGAGTTAATTTCGGGAACTAAATTAATTAATTTTTAAGAACATATGTCTCCCTTCAACTGATAGGAAGAGTAATTTCTAAAGAAAAAAGGACAGGGGAAAAAAAGCGCACTTGTGACTGAAGTTAACCTTTGAGAATAACTTCCTGACTGAGATATATCACAGTTATTGGAAGCTTGACATAACCATCAGGGTCCTGGAAAAGGACCAAAGCCCTTAGGGAAAAGTCAAGTACCTCAGAATGGGATGGAAAATGTTTCATGCTCAGCAAGCAGGCCCACCTAAAAGTTAGTCAGCAGAAAATGGTTGGTACAGAAATGTTTACAGAAGATGAATTTAAAGCAGAGAAATGCCTGCAATCAGGGTCCATCGACCAGAACACTCCCCAAAGCTTGTTTCTCATGACCTTCCTTCAGGCCCAAACCAGCAAAAATAAGGAAGAAAAGTCATGTTCAGGCTCTCTTAGCCCTACACTTTAGAGGGTATTATGACAGTCATCTATTCAGTTTTTCAGACAGGGGTACTCTGCTTTTCTATTGCTGAAACTGCTGTTTTTTCCAGAAAATAATCCAGATACACTGCTGTGCTCTTGTACCACTCTCAACATTCTTGCAAGTCGTGTATATTACTTGCTGTTGAATAGCAGGATTGCAAATCCATGGAGCTGGGAAATATGATGGATTAAGGGATCAATAGGTCACATAAATAGTGACATGTCTCTGAGTCTGATAAGCACGTAAACATCTGTCCTAGAATGAAGGAACACATTACTAACAAACAGGTTTTGAACTCCTTTAAATAAATACTCCTGATTGACCTAATTCAGTGGTTTGCAGTTCTCTTGACAATGCCTTGAATTGCTACACTTAATGTGCAGGCTGATCCTGAGGTCAGAATCAGCTATATTTCAAGAACTGCACTATGAGTGCACACATTCATTACTTTAGCCATCAACAAAGGAAAATGATGCATTTTCATTTACAAAAAATCCCTTTCAAAAGGTAAGTCCAGAGCAAAACCACATACTTGGTCCCGAAAAATTATTTGTTCAAAATGTATCATCTCTTTAGATGACTTGTTTCGTTTTCTTAAATACCTCGTCTTCCAAAATTTAAACCATCATTGAAAATACTGCTTTCCTTTCTGCTTTATGGAGCTTACTAAGAATGGCTGCAGTTGACTTTTTATAGAAGCAAAATAATCTGTTAGATAATGGAAGATGTTGCACATGAAAACAGTATGATGTTTTCAATAAGAAATATGCTTATTGCCAAGATAAAGCATTACATTAAAGTGCATATTTTCATAAATATAAAACACTGGCTTTTTCTGGAAAATAAACTAGTATAATTTCTATTTACTGAATATAACATTTCACAATTCATTACATTAAGACTTATCACAGTGAGAACCAACATAAAATCTAGAAATAAAACCATACTACAGTTTATTAAAATAAACCGTATCTCTAATTTAAATACTTTCTAAAAACATCAACAATCTTCAAAACTCAAGACACATTTCAGATAAATGGGGTGTTTTAAAATTAATTCTCTTCGATTTTCAAGTATATGAACTCATCTATAGTACAAAAGACTGGCAAACTTTCAGAGAAAGGTAAAATGAGAAATGAACAGTTATGTATTGGATTTGCTTTCCTACCTCACTAGAACATTTTAAGGTATGTATTAGATTTGTTCTCTCAAGGACTGACAATCAAAAAAACCCAATCATGTTTGGTTTATATTGCAAGATACAGATATTTTTGGCAAGTAAAGATACTAATTAGAAATCGTCCACGAGCAAGATAGGGTTATCTCAAAAGTCAGAATATAAAGTCAAAATTTCCAAAATATTAAAATGTTCATATACCATAATTGTCACCAAACAGGAAAATGCACCAGTTTTAAACTGTTGTCTAAAGTTTTGTGTATTTCTTAACGACTTTAAACATGATTTAAATAAGTATGATTTATATTTCCTTACCTTGAAAGACACATGTTGTTCCATATGACGTAGGAGCTGTGGTTTTTGGGCAGCTGTATAGTCACACACTGTACACTTAAACTGCTTTCCTGAAATGGGAATAGAAAATGGAATACTGTTTTCCTATTTAAGTTCAGAAAACTACTGGTTCTATTTTCTCATAAAGATGAATTCCAAAATGCTAAGAATGAACAATGAACAATACAAGAAGTCTGGCACTTAATCTGCAAAATTTTGGTTAAATAGAGCTAAGAGCAGAGTAAGGAAGAAATAAGGCTTGAGTATCACCTTTAAATTATAAGCATTAAATAATCTAGATTCTCCTGGGATAGTCACCTGGGAAAGAAGAAAGAGAATTGTTATAGTGCAGTCTAAATAGAAGAAAAAAATTCATTATTTACAACTGCAGGCACAGCTACTTTGCTGTTTGTAAAGCACATTTGGAAATCCTTAAAACATGTTTTTTAACATCCTTAAAAGATGTTTGATCATGTTTACGTGGTTTTAGCTACTTCTGTCCCAAGCACTGAATTGTTATGATTCATTTTCCCTTCAAAGCACTCTCTCTCACAAGTCTTTTTTTCTGTCATATTTTAAATTAACAGATTTTCCTTCCTTTTATTTTCTGGATTTCATACTCCCTTTCTCCATATTTTGCCTTTAAGATTCTATTAGTCCTGTTACCTCCATACAAATTACAAGGTGTATTAATTACAGAAGGACTTCATTCCTGAATTAAACACCCTGCCTGGCAAACTGCATTTGTCTGATGTGGAATAAGAATAGGCCAAAAACTATTCCAAAAGCAAAAGAGCCAAAATGAAGGATGGAGAAGTAAAATACAGAATATTCTGTATTATCATAAAGAGAAAGGGGTTGTTTAGATTCTGGATCTTGCTGAAAAAATTACAAGCATTTTATACTAAGTGTGAAAGTTTCTATAAAACACAGCTAAAAATCCCTTAAGATATTTTCTGGTATCTAAATAAAATAATGAAAAACTGGTTTTAATTATTTATTCTGGTTTATTTCTAATCACAAACAGTAACAACCCTGGACAACAGAATTGTTTTCTACCATGTCACTCTTGAGAAGTCTGTCTTCAGGAGAAGAATAAATCAGACAGAAAACCACTTTATATTCTGCTGGTTAAATTGACCTTGCAGGGCTGGTATTTGAACAAAAAATGCCTGGATTCGTAAGTCTGGAAGACAAGACTCATAAACAGCGAAGCATCTTTCAAATTCAAGCATTCAAGAGCTGAAAGTCCCCTGACAAACCACATACACCACATTCCTGGTTCAGGGTTTCAGCCTGACATAGCAGTAATTTATAAGAGAACACCATTCCTTGCATGTAATTAAACATTTAAAACCAACTTCACACTTGTAAAACCAAATCCAGACACAGTGAGCTCCTGCTTGACCACAGTGCTACTCTTGACACTGCCAAAGTCCAAAGCTGCCTCAGCTGAATTGCAACAATTATTTACACACATTCACATTTTGTTCAAGAAATAGAACAGGTGAAAACGAATTCAACTTTCACTGCTGAATTTCAGTATTTTAACATGCCAGATGGTGAAAATAAAACAAAGATTTTGAAATTTAATACCATGCAGTGATTTTTTTTTACAGCGCCACAGAAAGAGACCTTTTTATTTTTCTTTATAGTCTGATCATGCTTGAAATTTCCTTTTCATTCAAATGCAACAACTTGCCTCCTTCTCACACCCAGGAATCAGCTGTGGACAGCATTTGACAAGTAAAATCTTGATTCTTGCATACGAAGTTTAGACGTTAAGTGCCACACTTGCTTGTTACTGACCAAGTTATTTCAAAATATTGGAAACTACTTTTTGAATAATGAGTCATTTATTAACTTATGGTAATTCTGCAGTAACTTTGCTAATAAAACAATAACTATATGCTTCCTGTAATATGTATTTGTTGATGTAAAAGGGATTGTCTCTCTCACTTATACATAAACATGTGAGCATAAATAAGTATCTCTAACACAGAAAACTCACATACATTCTAAAGAAGTAACAGAACACTGTGCACTTTCTGGGAATGGACAATGCTAATGAATATGTAGTTTAAAAAAATAATTTAAATGAAATGGTCAATAAAGAGTAGAATGAGTTTTCACACAGTTAGGTGAGTAAAAAAGATCAAATCATAATGAAGTTCTGTACAACTTATCCTGCTCAATCATCTACTTGACTTTGACAATCACAGAAGAGTAAGGTATTGTAGTGTTCTAAATTTAGACACAAAATATAATATTTTTCTGTGTGTGCATCTTACTTTTTTCAGTTATCATCACAGAAATATTAAAATTACAGGATAAATGATGTGCTGCACGTGAGACTGTAGAGAATACATGCCCAGGCTTGTCACAGGCTGATTACACATGGGGACACAGGCCTTGAGTCTCCTGGGCTGCTGGATTTGACAACGGAACCCTAACAATGTTCTCATAGAATAAGTAGTAAGAGACTGAACCACAGAACTATTTGTATTTTCAAATTTCTATTGAAATAAAAATTCTCTGTAAGAACATGAAGGGATATAAAGCCAACAGAAATTTCAGAAAGAAAACACAACTATTTCAGAGACATTTGTCTGTCTTTCACAGAAATTAATTTTGCAAAGTTTTGAATTGTTTCCCAAATAGTATCTCCTGGGAATAAACAAAACGTGTAAATCACACTTGGTGCTCACTTGTTAATATGGCCCTGTAGTACAGCCAGTGCTTAATGTCCTAAAATAAACTTCTATCTAATAAACATCCACCTACCATCAGCAGTATGAAGGAGTTTATGGCTCTTCAAAGTGCCTTTTGATTTGAACTTTTTCCCACACATATCACAGAGGTGTGTTTTCTCAGTGCTGTGACGATTCATGTGGGCTTTCAAGTTACTCTTGCTGCGCGTGGCGTACTCACAGAGGGAGCATTTGAAGGGTTTGACACCTAAACATGAAAGAATGTACCATGAAACAACCAGGCTGCACCTTTTGACAAGATTTCCTTGAAAGAAATTTCAGATCAGGTGAGCAACATGGACAACGAGATCACCATTTTAAAATGTGGATATCCAAATTTAACAAATTTCACCTATAGCTTCTGTGAAAACGATACCGAGCTCTTGGCAGCATCACTTAACTTGCTCAGAGAAAGGAGGAGTTCTTTTAGAATCAAATATTACTCTATTGAAGCCAGTATTAAGTTTAGCCAAGCAAATACTAATATCTGGGCTTTACTGTGTCTGTCCTCCATTTAGAAGTAGAATCCAGACTGCCTAAATTGATGCCTAGATGGTGTATTTACCTCCCTCTAAGAGTCTTCAGATAACCATCATTCTCTGTTTACTACAATGAAGAAAGCCAATTTAAGAAGGACTGTTTCATTAGGTACTTAGTATGTTAGCAGAATGTATAAAGCTGTGTTTTATTGTTGATTAATAACAGATTTGCTAATGTCTCCTGCAGTGGTATCCCTTATGTAAGTGCATCTTATCAGGTATCCCTCAACAAGCTGCAAGCACTTACAATTTCACTTCTCTCAAACTGTTCAAAGCACACAGAGAAAAACCCAGAATGTCATTTAACAGAAGTTCTATAAGAACAAAGTAAATCCTTCAAAGAAAAGCTGAATAAATCTGAACTGGCAGAGTAGTTCAACAGTTTCATGAGGCCCCGGCAGTTTTAGATTGATATTCGTGACCTTAAAACTAGATTTACAAGCATGAGGAATTATAGTCTGCTTTAAGCAGGCTTGATTGCACACTTTGATTCGGGAGTAAATTTCTATTCACCTCTTTCTCCCGATAGTCAAATGAGATGGATTCCAAGCTTTCCTATCAGAACACAGAAACTCTGTTTATGGAATACACAAGGAATTGCCTTAACATACATTCTGCATTACCCAAATTCTTTAAGGAGTAAAGGCCATTGGAGAGGACCCCGCTATGGTACACAGGCAGGTAAACTCACAGTTAAAGCATTCAAACAAATATGCTGAACTACCTATATAGGAACAAACACTTTGGAATCAAGACACCAGTTTTGAGAGTAAGAAATACCATTATCCCCTTCACGCAGTGGGGTGGCTAAAGACTCCAAAAGCATAGGTAATCTGCTCCATATATCATTAACGTGACTGAAGACCATATAAGTGGTCTTCAATCTATAATAAAAATACACAGACTGGGTACACACAGGATTCTACCGGGCAGAGATTTTTAAGTTCAAGGGATTTTTAACCAGTGTGTTAAACTGGTTAATTCCAATTAACCAATTGTATTAGAGTGGTTAATAACCACATTACTGGAATTTCTCCCTAAAAAGTCACAGATGTGATCAGCATTATCTTATGGGTTTTTGATCAATGTCTGTGTCAGTTAGCTGTCATATCTGCACGATTTAATTAAAATACTCACAGAATTTATATGTATACATCAAAGTCATTGGATTCCAATTATTTTACTGATAGATTTCCAGACCATGTATTTTTGAGTGAATGTGAAAGGAGCCGCAGTGACTCATAAGAAGATAGAGAAAATTACTTGTTTTAAGAGACTAAGCGTGTATTTAATTCACTCCTCCTTACTCACATAGAATACTTTAGAGATGTTTATGAATGAATTTGGAAAAAATTGCATGAGAATATTATTAATTTCATAAAACATTTAAGCTGTCTATTCATGTTATGAGTATGCAGTTTCATATGTGGTCCAGAAGGTATTAAACTAATTAATTAACCTCTAATGTGGCTTAAAGTGTTTGAGTCAGGTATAGAAATAAATCTGAATCCTTTTTTTACGTCAGCAAAGCTTCAGTGGAATATGAGACTCATTATATGCCCAAAAGCTTAAAACCAGAGTTTTACCTTCATGAGCCCAAATATGTCGTTGAAGGTCTGATCCATTCTTCATAAAATAAAAATCACAGTAGGGACATTTCACAGCTCGTTTTCCAATAAGTCCTTTTAGCTGAACTCTTCTGCCAAGAATCTCAGAAATAGTATTCATTGAGACCTCTGAGAGAAATGCAAAAGGTAATAAGAAGCAGAAGCACATGAAGGAATTTGTTCTCTAAGTAATATTGAAGAGCTAGATCCTGAATCACTCCAACTTTTTAAAAGTTCTATTTCCCCTACTGCCACTCAAAACTGACTTGAGCAAAGAGCGCAAGGACCTTTTTTCCTTTAGGCCTCCTAGGATGCTCTGTCCTTTCTCTTCTGATCAGCAAACTCACTGTCCTCACTGCCTGTTTTAAAAAAAAAAAAATAACATTTTAAATATTAAAAAAACCGTGGTTGTGCCACTGGCTTAGAAATCATTTTCTATGAACCTTCCCCATCAACTAATTTGGTGCTTTTTTTCTTCAGTATTTTCAAAAGCTTTATTCAAGATTTCACCCCAGATTTCCAGAAGTCAAGGATCTGAAGACAATTTACTTCAGCCACAGCTATAATGATCAGAACGCTGATAATGAGACACTTTAAAGGAAAAACCACTCATGGGATAAATGTGATTGGAAGGGACCTCTAAGGTCACCTGCTCCAAGCAGGGTCAACTTTAGAGTTCCAACTTCAAAGTTACAGTAAGTTGCTTGGGGTCATATTCAGTCCTGTTCTGAACATATCCAAGGGTGCAGATTCTACAGCCTCTCTTGGCCCATTCCAGTGTTTAAGCACTTCACAGTCAAAATTGTTTACCTAATTCTAATCAGAATCTCCTTTCTTCAACTCACATCCCTTCACTGTACAGCTTCAAGAAGATTCTGGCTCTGTCTTCTTTTTAATTAGATTGCTGAACCCTGCAATTAAGATTCCTCTCCTGGCCTTTGCTCATTCAGGCTAAACACAACTCTGAGCTTTTCCTTCATATATGATCTAATGTTTTGGTTGTCACAGTGGAAAAAGTTCAAAATAATGAAGTTTAAATTAAAGTGTCACAAACATGCATAATGAAAACATTGCCAAGTGCTTTAAAAAAGTAAATCAAATTGCTCATTGAAGTCAGATGAATGAAATGCTTTCTCCTGACTTCATGAAAGTACAGTACTCTTGCAATCTAAACATTAAGACATGAAAACTGGTGACGACATATGCCCCAGATCTTATAAATTTGGAACCTACAGTCTAAACTTCGATTTTTACCAAAAATGACTCTCATACCTAGTCTTCTGGTGATCAGCCCCAGAATGGAATCAAAAATCCTGCCTGAACTCATATGCACAAAGAAAACAACCTCAAAAGGCAACTACAAAAGTCCATGAACTGAGCAGAGATAAGCGGTAAAGTACCCAAAAAAGAAAAATACAGACACAAGTCTGAACCCCCATCTGCCCTCCATGGCTTAGATCCTTCATTCATGACTGCAGGCTAGGATGCCTGCTCAGTGGGGATCTGTGAAAGCTGGTGCCTCTCATGTCTCAGAACTATTAAGAAATATCATATTAAATCAGACAGTGGATGAAAGGTAGATAATTCTGAGAGCTGGGACCAGAATCCAATCCTCCTCCTTCACTGCTGAGTACTCAAATCATTGGGCAATAAAGCCAAGCTCTTATCTCTTTGGTTTGAAATACTGCTCTGCCAAAGTCTACAGAGATTTTCCCTTCGTGGGACCAAAATTCAACTCCTCTGCAAATGCAGAAGAGGAAGGAGTGCTGTTTGATTTCATACTTTCTACTTGATGGAACAGAAGAGACAAGGGAGGGGTCATGCTGAATGATACTAAGAAAGGAAGGAAAGGGGAGTTCTAGAAATAGAATTTTAATGATAAATACAAAAGGGTTTCAGTTTAAATTAATTTTTGATATGTCATTTTAAAATTCATTTTAACAGCACTCATTTTTCCTTTCATCTTAATACTTTTTCATCTACATTTTTGAAAACAACTGCACTCATTCCACTGCAGTATTTAACAGCTTATACCCTCAGACCGCTCACATTTATTTGGCTTGTAATTAAGTATGTTGTACAAATAAAGGCTTTCCTCCTGATTACAAGAAGAGAATGCACAGAAAAAAAGATCTGTGCGCTAATTCTTGTCCATATATTAAAGCAGGGTTGTTGCATAACTACTGCATAGGCATACCTTAGATGTAGTATTTATACAGTACCATGGAGATACATCTAATAAATCTGGTATTTTGTCTTTAAGTTCTATTTGCCTGTGATACAAGAATGAAAAATGAGGACACAAAATAATAGGGTGTGCAGATTTTCTTTTTTAACCTTACCTCTGTTATAAAAGGGTTTAAAAGAACCCACTGGGACCAAAAAATTTACACTACACTTGTAGAGGGAATCAGATACCAAATGAATTTTTCCGAAGTATTTAAATGCATGAGTTTTGTATGTCAGGGCTCCAGAGTTAACTGGTATTTCTGGACTTCAGACACAGCATACACAGAATTCAGAAGAAAATGGACCAGTGCAGGCTAATGGCAACCTGTAAGGCATAGTACATAATGTCCTGCTAGTTCACACATCCTGTTATTTAGGGAGGTCTCCTATGCTCCATGGCTGAGGCAGCACAAAGGCTTAACAGGCACAGCTCTTGAGATTCTATTTCTATGCTTACTGGTGATACACCTCCTGACTACAGTATAGCTCAGAAGCCTTTTCTCATCTCAATTTGCTGCATCAGACACGTCCGCTGACGTCCGACAATGCCCTCCAACCACACTGCTGTGGAGTGGTCTGCAAACAGAGAGGTTTAGTAACTAAAGAGCTGAAGTGGGAGTTAGTCTGAAATTAAAGTGAAGGAAATTGTTTTAAACACGGGTCTAGCACTATCTAGTGGCAGTAGGAAGATAAGAAACTACTGCTTCATCTATTACGTTGTACTTCTGGCAAAGGCAAAATGAGTTACATCCTTTTAACAGGATTTTTGCTTCCCCAAACCCAGTTTGAGCATGGCCAGTATTTTCTTTTTTAATATCAAATTATGTCAGGTGATAAATAATACTGTAGATGAGTTAATTAAAGTGTGTTGGCCAATGCAGTCACCTCACCTCCACCTCTGCAGTAGCAGTGGGTCTTTCTATCCAACATAACACAATTACTGAGGAGGAAATCAGGGACATACCAGTGTGGCTCTGCCGAGTTCACGTAAGTCAGATTTAAATCAGTCCCTGCACCAGCACTTTGGCACTGGATTCCCAAGATCTGAGAAAGGATTGTTTACTCGGGCACGGCACATTGACTTACCACATTCCTGTTACGTTGTGCTTGCACTGATAAATCAGGGCACCAGAACGCAAGGAATAAACAGAGTTTGGATGGGCTGCAGTGGTTGGCTGGATCCAGCCAGGCTTGACAGCTCCAGCTTAATACTGGCTACGCTACATCCCAGCTTGTTCTAGCAGGAGCCCTGATGGAGACTCATCTGGCCCTGGAGGTAGAGCCCAGCCCCACAGGACCCGAGCACACAGAGTCAGCTCTGCATTCACATCAGTCAACTACAGACAAATACTGTGCATTAAATGCATTCCTGTCAGCTCATGTAAGGCCAACAGGAATTTTATGTCTCCTGGGTTGTTACAGGATGTCTATATGCCTGATTTCAAACTTCCCAATGCTGAACCTGAATTCACAGGTCTTCTTTTGGAAATGAGTTCTCTGTCAGATGAAGTCAGATTTCTTAGAACAATTACCTGACACACTCCACAACACACACGCTCAAACAGTAACGTTTTTCCCTTTAAATTCTAACATCTGCAAACCCAACACAATTTTTACTCTAAACCAGTTAAATTAGACACAGACTCTTCTCTTTCTTAGGAATATAATCACATGATACTGCTCACTCCAAATCTTTACCCATTTATTGCAACAGACTGAGAAATTTCCCTTGATTTTTTTCTTACCAGGGTGATTTGTCTTGATGTGAGATTTTATAAGTCGATCTTCAGAAAATGACTTCTCACACACAGGACAGGAATAACTCTTTTTATCCTTAAGTGAGAAAGAACGAGATTGCATTATCAGTCCACTGGTATAATCACTATAGTCATTATTCAGTAATACATGATTCTCAACAAAGTTATAATTGAAGGCTCAGTTTTTAAGGACAAAATGAAGATATTTATAGTGCAATAAGTGAAGGAGAAATATTAAAGTACTCTAAGCATCATTAATCCTCGTGAATGAAGGACTCCAAGTCACAGCAGATGAGAATATGCACAATAAATGTAAGCTTTATCCTCTGACTCTGTAGAGAATCAAAAGTTGAAAGATCAAGTCACATAACAGAAGAAAACGTATTTGATATGAGCAGTACTATTCAGGGCTTTTCTTCTTTTTTTTTTTTTTTTTTCCCACAAGTCCACTCTTCTGAAACCTAAGGATCAGCCCTTATTATTCTGAAGACATCCACCACTACATGGATTTATAAAATGGCCTGAAATTGAGCAGCAAAGTTAGCAGTGACAGATGCCATTACTTATTCAGTGTCTACATTTCTAACTACTTTATAAATATTCAGCATTTGATGTATTATCAATAAAGTCTTTTTCTACTATTTTGATTTAAAAACTTATAGACTACTCTGGATTTTCTCAGTGTCACTGATGTTATAACAGATTTAACACCATCAATCAAGTTTAACTGGAGAGTTTTGACGAATTTCTTTCTATATGCAATTTTAGTCTAATTGCAATTTTCCTGTTTTTACAAATGCATCTAACTCCACATAAAAATGTCGGATTTTTCTCCATTAACTTGTAAATTATCCAATTTAAAAATAAACCTTGCCACTTATTATATAAATTGAAGAGGGTGATTTTTCCAGAAGCACCATCTGAGGCAACAGACTGGATGCTCAATCAAATGAATGGATCATCCAGTCACCTCTGCACTGAGGGGATTATCATATGAGTGGATCATCAAAAGCACAGATGGAGGGAAGCCTACTTAGTCCTGACAGCTGGGCAGATAACCAGGTAACACACTACCTGGTGGGAGAGGTGTACCTCCCAAACTACCAGAGGTCTTTGGTAAGCTGAAGCTACAGAAGAGATATTTCACTACTTATCTGAGGAGAACAGAAATACTTCTTGAAGAGCACGGAAGGAAGATTACTGATCAAAAAGACAGACCTCTGTGTTACAAGAGAGAAATCTGGAGGTAACAGGAGAATAAGGGTCCTGGACTCTACCAGTTTCTGATCTTAGACCAAAGAGCAGCTCTGAACAGTGAAGAAGAATGTACAAGGAGGTCGTCATTTCTGGATGCTGCCGTTACACAGCTATAAATGGACATGTCTCCTAAAAGAAAGGCAAAATTGATGGGTTTCCATGGCACTGGAATATACACAGGCATTTGCACTCAGTGTATTAGGTACCTTGGAAAAAGAAATCCCTGTGCTGAAGTACCTACGAGTCAAACCCAGAAGTAGCCCTATAAGTCATGGCTAAAATAGCAATATATACTTCCACAACAGTAGGATATGGGATATGGAGCTCTCACTGCCATTAATATGGCAATGGCAGTCACAAAGAGAATTCTGCCTGAGCTGTTAGATCATTTGCTCCTGAGAGAAACCCCGCACCAGGGACAGGGGATAGCAGCTACTAAAGGATTACGACCCTGAGGACAGTATCCTGCTATGATGGAATTGGGGCTGTCACCATTTGGAGCCCTGAGAAACCCAGGTTAAAAAAAAAGGAGTATCAGAGAACACTAGCTGGTTTTTAGAAGGAGAGATTCAAGGAGCCTACAGTGCTGACAAAAACCTTGAAGAGCTGATAATTTGCAGAATTAGGGTCTCTCAAATGATATAACCAAAATCTGCCACCAACGATTTCAGATTTCTAACTGAACACATCACTCCAATGAAGACTGGTAGACTAATCCTAATAAAACTCCACAGCAATGTTTGCACCTTTTCAAAGATGGGGTTGCATAATCATATTCATAATTTTGCACACATAAGAAAAACATAAGCACAGTATCATTTAGGAGGCTCTTTAGGGGGCCGCTGAAATCTGTTGACAGATTTCAGTCCGTTCCTCAAACTTGCTATACAACTAGTTGCAAAATCTATAATAAATAAAGACAAAAACTAGTATATTTTTAACGTACATTTGGGTGTTGCTGGTCTTTGATACTCACTGTATTAAGTGTGACCAGAACACCGAGCCAAATACATCTTGCTGTTTCATAAAGTTAAATAAGAAAAAAAAGTTTCAACACTTCACTACACAGACACTAACTAAAATACTGTAATTGTGAAAACTTTACATTCTTGCTCTCAGGGAAGGCAAGGCTATAAGCCTACACCTTAAGGAAAATTCAAAATAACCAGTAAATGTGACAAAAGCTATAGAGCAACATGAAAGGACAGGCACCCAGAACACGTATTTCCACATGATGATTGTAACAAAATTTTTCAACAATTAAAAAATCCAAATTGCTTCTTTCAAGCAGTTAGAAAGTTATCTATGCCAAGTTCTGCAGCAATTAACTTCAAAAGGGGTATCTTTTGTAGTGGAACAGAGTGTGCCCATAAGCACCGAGACCCTTCAAAGTGTATCTGTCAAGCTCCAGTCTCTCACAGAGAGCACCCAGCTGAAGCCAAACCTTTCACTGCTGTTTATCCAGGCCAGTGCCACTGACTATTGGAGCTTATGCTATTAGTTTTGAATGTTTAAGTGCACTTCTGTGCACATGAGCTGCCCTGAGAGCTCATGTCAGCGCTGATCCGTCAGTGTAATCTCATCATTCCCAAAACAGCCTTTAAGAAACCTCTGTTGCAAAGTATTTCATAGCACCCAGGCCACAATACAGAGCCTCAAAGGTCACCCCCACCACAGCTGTAGCTCTCCAGAGTGCCTTGGTCATAGGTGATGACAGAAGCACTTTGGAGGACTGAGGCTGAGGTTCCAGTAATACCTTAATCACACTCCCAGGATGCAGGTTTTTGTTTGGCAAGAATAAAAGTTATCTATCCTATGCCTTATTGGAGTGCCTGCCTTCTACATGCCTTTGAAGGCTTTTTTGAAGGGCAAAAGCAAAGTATGGAGAGAGCTGGATCTACCTTTGTTAGAGACCAGCTGCATAGTCCAATCACCTATTTCAAAGTCACTTATACACTTTCTGAGATTTGCTTATTATCCTATTAACCAATTTGAGAAAATATAAGAAACTTAAAATAATTCCTAAAGCGAAAAAAATTAATCTAATGATACCACAAATCTTCCTGTTTATGCTGCTTTGTTATAAAATAAGGCCACTTAGCTAGGAATCACAATGCATTTCTCTTTATTTAAATGAATTAAAATTGTGCTAAGAAATCAGCTCTACTGCATTACTGATTTATAGAATTCTGAAGAGAAATTTAGGCATGTGTTACAAGATAATTCAAAGGGTAGGTGTACTAGTACACAATCACAAAAAGAAAAATTAAAAGCCTCTGTATATGTAAGGAGCTGGGGGTGTTCAGCCTGGGGAAAAAAAGGAGGCTCACGGGAGACCTTATCACTTGCTACAACTCCCTGAAAGAAGGTTCTAGCCAGGTGGGGGTTGGTCTGTTCTCCCAAGTAACAAGCAACAGGACCAGAGGAAATGGCCTCAGGTTATTCCCGGGGAGGTTTACGTTGGATATGAGGAAAACCTTCTTCACTTAAAGGGTGGTCAAGCATTTGAACAGGCTGTGAAGGGATGTGGTTGAGTCACATTCCAGGAAGCGCTCAAAAATCTTGTGGATGTGGCACTTGGAGACATGATTTAGTAGTGAACAGGGTGGTACTGGGTTAACTGTTGTACTCGATGATCTTAGCGGTTTTTACCAACATAAAAGACCCTATGATAAAACTAACACACCCCTATGGAGTTTATTTAATTAATCAAATAGTACTAAATATGTCCTACACTGCAAAACACCATAAACACAGCAACTTTTCTATTGCACTCATCAATAAAGAGACATTTTGATGACACAAATATCTTCTCTTATGAACACACACAGAATAATATGATCATAAATTACACGATCTATATGGCAATTTTGCCACTAATTTCAAAAGAGTGTGGAGTCCTGACTGTTTAGTTACCAATTTCATTAATAGTGTAAAATTAAGACCATGCCCCTAATTAGCAGCCCAAATTAGATAACCATGTTGCAGAAATCAACAATCCTTTCCAGCCGCAGCAGTGACATGATTTCATGAGCAGGAGATAATACAAAGTTTTACTAAATATTGGTACACCCAAAGCATTTCCAGAAAAAGTTCCCACAACTCAATTAACACAACATTTGACTGTATAATTTGTAGAGGAATAGAGAGACAAAGCCTGCACCCACATCTACTCAGATAAACAGAAACCTGATTTCTAACACCTGTGGGATCAGAATTAGGCCCCTGAGTTATACATCTGAGGAATGGAGACATCCGGAAATCTTCACCGCAGTTGTCATGATGTTCAAATCAAAACCTTCACAAAAAATTCCTGAATTAAGCTGATGTCCAATTAAAATGCAACTTAGGTAAAAGGATCCAACGTACCCAGGAGGGAGCTATGCACACAGGTGAAGGACAACACAGAAAAATGTGCAAATAGTTAAGACAGATTTTTATAAAGTCTGACAAGCAGCAGAAGTAACAGCTCACAGAATGACAAGCACCTACATGCAGTACTTGAGCATATTTTCATGAAATATCCACTAGTAAAAACAAATGCCTCACTGACATTCAGTATGGAAGTGAGGACAAGGGTAAAAGTCATTTTCCAACTGAGGGCCTGGTCATTAGATCATAGATGTCTTTGTTATTTCCTTTTCTTTCCGGTACCTTGCATTCTTGCCTACACAGTGGCACTGCTCCAGAGGCAAAGGTAACACAGCCAGACCAGTGACAGTCTAAAAATTAATGCTCCTCAGGAAGGGGAAATAAGCAATCAGAGCTTAAGAGTCTCACTTCCTACACACACAAAAGGTCAGCAGCATAGTGGAATTAATAAGCATCCTTCCAAAGAAAAGAGTCATCGGCATCCTGAAACGTGCGTGAAAGCAAATGTAGGCACCAAATAACAAGTGCTGGTTCTGGATTTGAACTGGAGTTTTACAGAGGTGTTTATCTTGCAGTATTAATTACATACAGTGATTTAAAATATTTTCAGAGACAAACCTCTCTGATGTTTATCTGCTCAGCACAGTGAGTACTGTAAAACCTACTAGGGGTTGTAAACCCAACTCTGGGCACCTCCGTCAGCACTGTTTAGTTCCTCACCCAGCCCCTAATGGTCCCAACGAGCTCATCCTTAACTGTAAATTATTACAAGTAATTTTCAATTCCCCAGTCCTTTACTAGGTGCCATGATATTGAAGTGATTGGCACATGTCATGGTCTGAACTTCTGAAGAGCTCAATAAGTGCCAATAAACCACTACACAAGCCTCAGGGGTAAAAGGTGAGTACTGAAAATCAGGGAATATATGCAAAGTTTTGGTTTTGAATCAAACCACTCCTCAATTCCCAGGCTTCAGAAGTAAAAATCTTCCCTGTAACAACAGTGTGTATCAAGTACAGAGGCAAGAGCCAGCACATACACACTCCTCATCATTGTCTGCCAGGGAATTAACAATCCCAAATTCAGTGCAAGACTTGGATGATGCACAGAGAGTAAGATGGGTGGCTATATAGACAAAGGATGAAGGGATAGCTGCTTTTCCATACCTATCATTTATCCTCTTCATCAAATAATGCAGGGATCCAGCTAAAATGCAGCCATCAACAAGGCAACGAAGGGTACACATCCATACAAGGAACTAAACTGAGATTCTGGTACCTTCAGTCTCCAGGGAAGTTTCAATTTTCATATTTATTAAGAATTGATTTTGCAAACTAAAATTAAGATTAGATTTCCACATTTAACCCTGCCCAACTTGTTAATGTACTATAATTTGGAGTAAGTAGTCCTGTTCAGTGAGATATACATGAAGTAAACACATCAAGCAGTGGACACAAAGGTCAATACTGAGAAGGGCCAAATTTAGTTACAGAGTAAATTTTAATATATGAATCTTTCAATGCATTTAAATAAATATATTTGACAGTAAGAATCAGTAAGCATGCTTCTGAAAGATCTTGCTGCCACCCTGGTTTTAATTATGAAACGCATTTTCTCAGTCCTATTTAGTATGACGAAAATGATCCTCCTGGTGGGAGCTGTTGGACGTTCATCACACTTGAAAAACAGGTACTTACATAAGGAGAGCTAATTGTAGGTTCTTTTTTCTTAAGAAACCACTTACACAGATTTCTGCCGTCAGATAGGCGTCATAAACATAGGACATTCAAAAACGGCCAAAAAGAAAGTCTATCACGTGAATTTTCTGCACCTTTCATAACAAATTCAGATTCTGTTTAAAATAGCTACAGAAGTGGAGGACACAAGGGGGAAAAATATTCCTTTTTGCATCAACTGTTCTGCTTTCTTTTTTAAAGCTCTCCTGAAGTAATTGCTTAAGAAAAGTAGAAGACTAAGTGTTCCATTCTCTTCCAAATACCTTTAAAGTAACTTCAGCTGTTGAAAATATTGGCCAAGAGCCTACCTGTTGACTGCAGAAGATCTGAAACCACTAGGCACTGTATGTAAACACCTTTTTTAAGTAGCTACTCAGAAATTGTCCACATCTGGGGAAAAACTAGCATGAATCCTTAATTCAAGCATCACATTCTTGTAAGAGGAAGTGTAAGAGCAATATTTATGACACTGCTTAGAGATGTGATACTGCTTTGTCACAGAATAATACCACACAATCACAGAATATTCTGAGTTGGAAGGCACCCACAAGGATCATCAAGTCCAACTCTTAAGTGACTGGCCTGTAAGAACTTGTCATATGTGGTGCATTCTATCGTGGATGCACAAGATTTATTTACAAGAAAATGCCAACAAAAACTGTAATGTTGTGTAAAGAATGAGGAAAGGCCCATCTGTGTGAATATCTCCTTGTCCGTAAAGGACAGAAGGGTGAGTGCTGCAATTAAACAACTGCCATTTTCTCTTCAAGAGAAGGGTAAATTGCCTTTTGGAAGTATTTTACTGCATCAGTAATTCAAGCCTCAAATTGCAAAGATGCAGTTCATGACAACTTTCTGACATTATCAGTCAAGAAAATTTAATTACAAATAGTACCACTGTCAAACATTTTTTGAAATCCTAAACAGTGCTTTATTCAGTATCAGTACCTTCATATACAACCATATGAGGTAATATGGGCCATCTATGCACTCCTGATGGCCTTCAGCAAAGACTCCAGTCAAAGGTGGACTAAATTCTTTATGCTGGGAGAGTAGGCACTTGCCAGTACCCTTTTCTAGAGGTCAATTTGGAACAGGAAGGAATTTGCCTGTGTCCATACACTGTGTGAGTGTGTGCACATCACAACCTCTCTGGGTACTCACAAGCCTGCAATGTCCCAGATCAACTAGACCTTGCAAGCACACAGGATCCTGCCATGTGCTAGGAAAGGAAGTCTGTGGTGTGCAGACCTGTTCTGAAAAAAGTTTAACCCATTTGGGACACTCATGCAAAACAATAAAACAGCAATAAGAAGCTTGGTAATACTGGTGTAAGAAAGTAATTGTTTTCCTTGATCTTCCAAGGAGAGCATGTATATAATTTCACTTCTAAAAAAGCATCTTAACCAATGGTGAAGAATAAAAATCTTAGTCCTTAGTTTTAAAATATCTCTTATTCTGAATACCATAGTATTTTTTAAAACATACATTTGAAACCAACGCATGTGGCATTCACGTAGAGAACAGTTTTCCTCAAAAGATCATTCACATAATAATGCTGGATCAGAGCAAGATCACCAAGCAGTGTCTCGCACATCGAGAGTTTCCAGTCGAGCATGCAGCCCCTTGAACAGTCTCAAAGAAAACACATAACAAGGAATGTGGAGGAAGTAGACCAGACCCGGTTTTAGTACATGGCATTCAGAGCTAGAAGGATTTCTAAACAAGACAGGAGCCTTTAAAATGTGATTTCTTTGCCTTTGTAAATACAACAGAAAATGGTAGACGTTCAACTGCAATTAGTTGTAGCTATTAGAAAAAAAAATCCTTTTCAACAACTTCTTCTACTTCTAGTAATTAGGAGAGGAATATATTTTCATCATACCACAGTGATCTACTTATCAATGAAGGGAATTCAGCTCCACGGAAGGAAGTGAAGTAACAATAGTACCAGACCTTATTTTACTCTCTCAAAACCCAAAGAATCTGACAACAGTGGGAAAACCAAAGGGCGAAAATGAATACAGATACACGCTACTGGAAACAACTATGAGAAGAACCAAATATCTACTTGCCGTAACTCCTGTATTCCCAGAAGTATGCACAGAGTACACAGGTAAGAACCCTTAGCTGTATCTTCAGATATTACCACACAATTCCAAACACTATGATAGTGACACTGAATTTGGACAAACAAACCGTTTGGTTTGTTACTTACCAGATCTGTGTGAACTTTAAGGTGTGCCTGGAGCTTGTATTTATCTGGGGTAGAGTAGTCACAATGTTCTGTGGGACATTTCAGCAGAATGTTACTGTGTTTCTGGATGACGTGACGCTTAAGGCAGTTTTTGGTGATGGAGGAGTAATTGCACTGGGAGCAGTAATATAAATGTTCTCGGGTATGCGTACGAACATGCATGTCATAATGCACTTGGTACCAAAACAACTTGCCTGAAAATAAAATTAGACATGAAGAAAGTAATTTTTAAACAACTGTTACTGAAAATTCCAATAAATACACAATTTTCTTTCAGGGTCAAACATACCGTTTGAATCCTGTCCCTTTTGTCTTAAACGAAAACTTGTCTAAAGATCCTTCAATACTGAAAATATGTTTACAAAACCCACTCTTGTCTAAAAAGATTATGTTGTATATCCTGAAACAGCCTAACAAGGGCAACTTTAATACATATCGATGATCTTTTCCCCAAAGTAAAAGTTCTTTACACCTGTTCTCCTATACAAAGAATCTAAATGCAACTGTACACTAAAAAAGACTGTCAAAATATTTTTTGTTACTTCCTTTCATGTTACTCCTTCCTAAAAGCCTTTTTGACATAATGGCACCAAAAATTGCAAAGCAATTCATCTGAGGTACAGTGTTATGGTGTTTCAAAAACTTTTTTTTTCAGACTTTGATTCCTTTCCCTTTTCAAGAATGAAGACTACAACATAAACCCCAAATTGCCTCCTTTCCAGTTAGGTAAACACAAACATTTTCAGTTAGAATAAATCTGAATGGTATATTATTCCCACTTCCATGAACTAAAAAAACCCAACAATTACAATCAGAATAGTCTTGATCTGATACCATAGTTGAAAATTTTCATCTCGAAGAACCTGGTTCAAAACAAGTCACAAAAATATGCCAGTATATATGCGCCTATTTTACAGAATGTATATTACCACAGATCCTCCTATACTATATGAAAAAGACTCTGAACATTACACTAAGCTGATAATGAAGTTTAAGCATTAAAACATGGACTGGCTAATGCTGATCCTATACCTAAATCTGCTGTGCTTGGACCCAGTGGAATTCACGACATGGGGAGAGGCATTTGGACAGAAATAATCTAATGCTACCAAATTTGACACGAACAGAAAACTGAGCCTTGCAAATCACTGCTTTGCTATATTCCACTAGTGGTTTCTTTCAGGAGATTTGACTCATTCCACAGTATTTATACAGCAAAAAGTAAATCTTACTGGACCCCGGAACCATATTTGAACTACAAAATTAATACTGCTAAAAGATACACAAATATATCGAGCACTGTAAACCAGAGAAGGAAAAAGATGGTTCACTACATAACACTTAAAAAACCCCCAAACATAATTCCACTGCTCCTTACCACAATATTCACATTCTAAGTCTCCATAAACCTTCCTTATCCTCTCACACAACTCTGTGTTCATTTGTCTCTTCTGCAAGCTATCCAAGATCTGCATGAAGGCAACGGATCCTGTCCCGCCATTGGACGCAGCCATGTTGGAAGAGGCTGCCTGTGGGCTGGTGGCTGCTCCAGCTTCTGGTGCTGCCAAAGGGTCTGTGGATTCTGCCGAGTTCTGAACTGGAGGATTGCTTGTTTCTGATTCACTAGAAGGAATAGACTGGGTTCTCTCTTCAGAGACTGGAAGGTTCTCAGCCACTGCATTGTTCTGACTTGGATTTAAACTTTTGTCTTCAGACAGTAAAAGATTAATGTCTTCACCCTGCTCATTTACAGAACTGCAGTGATTAACTTCCTCTTCATTTGGAGCAGAAACCTTTAACTCCTCAGGACCAGCAGTACCATTTTTCAGCAGAAAGCAATCTGATGCTACACAGGGCTGAATGTTTGGGACTGCTATCTCTGTTGTCTGACACAGTGGTCCTGTTACGTTCTTCACTAGAGGGTTTTCAAATTCTAAGGAAAGGACTGTATCAATTTTTACATCCCCGTTATGTTGGCCATTATGGCTGACATCTGCAGCTGTCGATTCACCTTCACCAGCAGGTGGCTGTGCTGTGTTAACAGCATCAGTACCTGTGCCAGTCGATTCACCTGCAGTTTGTGTTTGCTGTTCACCAAGGGCTTCTGGCTGGATGTCCCCTCCTGGCTCGAGCAGGCAGAAGCTTTGGTTGATAGAGTTGTTAAAAACAGAATCCTCCTGCAGATCTGCGTGAACGTCTTTGATGTGAGCCCGGAGTCTCACAGAACTGACAAACTTCTTCAGGCACACAGAGCACACATACACAAAGGGGTGCTTCCGAACGTGAAGCTCAAGGGCTTGGTATTTAGTGGCTCCATGACCACAGAGCTCACAAGCAAAGGGCCTTTCATCCCCATGAACAAGCATGTGGCGGTCTCGATCAAGCTCATTTTTGAATTTGCGCTCACAAATGTGGCAGTCGTACAGAAGTTGTCTTTTGCCCTCTCGTGTCATCAAGCGAAGCTCATCAAAAACATCTTTCACCTTTTTGTCTTGAAGGTCATGAGTCTCCTTGATGTGCTTGATCAGATTTTTGACATCTGAGTATTTCTTCTTGCAGAAGCGACAATGCTGCTTAATTTTCTTATGAACCCTTTCGATGTGGACCTTGAGGTGGCCTTTGCTGAGGCAAGTGAACGTACAATAATCACAGCTGAACTTCTCTCCAGTGTGTTTCCTCATGTGAACATTCAGGTTGGCTTTGATTGCACTGGCATAACTGCAGGAAGGACACTTGTAAGGCTTCTCATTTGTATGAATCCTCAAATGTGCTTGGAGGGAGTGTTTAAATTTGAACACCTTGTTACAGTATTCACATGTAAAAATCTTCAGTTGAGTTGGGCCCAACCTAAAAAGAAAAAAACAAGCCAGGTATATTTACAATATTGAAACCTGAGGACATGTGTCAAAATTCCCTAAGTATTCATAATGGACAGAAATGTTTAGGGTTTTTTTAAATGTATTCTCCACAAGCATTTTAAATTATACAATTTACACACAGATTGTTTTCATCTGTTCTTTTATTTAAAGGGCTCAGAAAAATATTTCAGTTTCATGAAAATGGATGGGGAAGCATTTAATTCATATTCTGCAAAAAGACAAATAAGAAAGCTTCAAAATTACCTGCTTGATTTCATTGCCTGTTCATACGGGGTTTGCTGAATGGCATACTCTTGATATCCTTTTCGTTGTGATGGTTCTTGAGCTGTTGTCTCTGGAGTTGTGGGTTCACTTTCCTGGGGAGCAGCCTCAACAGGTACAATTTTTGTGGCTCCTATAAGGAAAACAAAGAAATGCTCATTAAAACTCTCATACTAAAATCTGCATTGTCTATAATACACAAGTATAAAGAAAACATTAAACTCTGTAATCATTAGTTCAACTGTTTTAGTTTCTGCTAAATTCCTGTGTATAAAATGATGGATATACTTCGAGAAGACATCAGTACTTACATTACAGTTCTGCTTAAATAATGTGGCAGGACTCATGGTTTTGAGGGTTACTCATGGTGCTTGATGCCTGTTATTATGAGATCCTACACTCAAATATTTCCACCTTTAAGAGACTGTAACTTTCTGAAGTGAAATTTAAATTCTTCTGTTTCTGCCTCATACCACATCCTTCGAAAACTTCTGCCAAATTGCTTAATCAGTTCCACAAATAAGGCCAGGTAAAACATAGTTTAGTCTATACTTAAAATTCTTCATATCTTTTCCTTAAACTCCTTATATTTTTTGGCATATTGCCATCCCCTCAGAATAAAAGAATATGTTGGGAACAGGCGCCCTGGGAAGTGGTCACGGCTCCAGGCCTGCCAGAGTTCAAGGACTGTTTGGACAATGCTTTCAGGCACATGGTGGAATTCTTGGGGCTGTCCCATGCAGTGCCAGGAGTGGTACTTAATGACCCTTGTGGCTTCCAGCTCAGGATATTCCGTGATTCTATGTTCCATGTGCACTTCTCAATCTCCATTAGGAGCAGGAGTAAAGGGGCTCTACCGAATCTATCTTCAGGTTCCTGAAGATATTATTTATACAATATATAGGCAGTATTAACATAAAGTCTCTGAAACAACAGCGGGAGTTACCCAACAACAGATGTGAAAGACTGAGGGACATTAAGCAGAGGAAAGTGGTGCTGCAGACTAGAAAAGGGAGAAAGATGAAGATTCTGTGGGTTCTTCGGAGTGATTTAAAGTGGGAAATGGAGATATTTTGGGAAGAGGCCATTTGGGAGTGTGTAAGGCTATTGAAGCTTTTTTTATCAGATGGGACATCAGCCAACTCTGGAATTAAACAGACTGTAATAGCTCTGTTGCTCACTGAACTGGCTGCATCCAAAAATGGCTTTTTTAACTACTGTTTTTTAATAATGCTTTCAGTTCTGTACTAAAGATTCTGCAGGTTCATCAGAACTGATCTTCCAGGTTTCAATATAAATGTTACCAGAACTTTATATATATATATAAAAAATATA
>VXAY01000602.1:166720-201815 GCA_013399855.1 Oxyruncus cristatus | reverse complement strand
TTTTCTTTATATATATATATATATAAAATATAATATGTTATATATATTATTATTATTTATTATATATATTAAATATATTCTTCTTGTTTCTCCCTCTCCCACAAATGTCAGGTTGTCCAGCAGAATTGCATCTCCCATATTGCACTGTGTTAGCCCAGTGACATGGGAGCCTGTCATTAAAGCACAGGAGACATGGTTCAATCAGTGGGGTCTGTGTAAAGGTGAAACAACAGACATTAGATACCACACTGGTGTTCCCATACTTTAGTAACTAAAATAGCAGCAAATTCTTCTATATTTAGAATGACTCAGTTAAAAGAAAATAGATCTTGAACTGTTTTATATGCATGGCTACCTCTTCCAGGCGTCCCATTTCCTGAATGTGAGACAAAGATCCTCATTAAATGCTCCACACCAACTCTCCTCTGTGCCCTTCTGCCTTTCAGGATGTTTGAGCATTTCCTGAAAGGACTGCTGAAATGTTTAATAGACTTTTGTACTACCACTATAAAAATTTAATCACCTAAATTGGGTGAACTAAATATATGCTAACTCACTAGATAAATACTAACTCATCAGTATTTTGCATACTTTGAATGGGCAGAATGCTCCAAGGTTATCCTATTATTACTGCCTCTAAATTCCCTATGCAGTTCATAGAGAGACAAATGCCTTTAAAAACCTAAAGAGGGAGATCCAGGCCTTGGAACATACTGATGAAGCACTTGCAGGAGGCAATCCTGTCCCCTCATGGTAGGTAGCTACTTCCTACCCTTGGAAGACATGGAAGCATTAAGAAACATTACATGTCTCTCTCCATCCACTCGGGATGCTGCCCGTGGGCTGCATGGACCAGCAGCCACTTCAGTCACTGCTAGATCACAAACTAATGACTACAGCATGTGCCCAGAAAGTGTGGAAATTGGTTTCTAGGCTCTACCCAACCTAGTCCCCACATGTCCCAAATCACAAAAGAACTGCCTTCAATATTCAAGCTCGGGAAAAGTATAAGAACAAGGCAAATAGATACAAAGTCATATATTTATATTAGGAAAAATCATATGCCAGTAAAGAAGGTAAAAGTTTTTCCTAACTGTTTCCCTAGATGATCATTTCAAGAAGTCAGAGCACATAAATATCGGGGGGGGGGGAGAGATTAACTGTACTGATCATTTCTTTTAAAATATCCTTCCTCCAGCACTATTAGATCTCTATTTTAAATGCAGAATGGACTTTAATTTACTAGATTTTATCTATGTTTTTTGCTTTCCTCTTTTCAGTCAATATCATCTGAAGTAAATCTGTTCTCAAAGCAGTAAGATTTGAGCTCCTCATGATATTCTGACAGGAACTTCTACAGATAAGCACTACCCAACAAACCTCATCTCTGCCTCAAACTCAGGGATGGTCTGTGATCTCTTAGTTTGTCTCTTACAACAGCAGCTTGTCCTTCATTAGAGAGCTCTCCAATACTTATCAGTCTAAAAGATAATTGAATTATTAAGAATGGATCAGAAATAAAACAAATTCCTACCAATTCAACTAAATTCCATGAACCTCCTAACATTTCAAGTACAGACCATAAAAAAAAAGGATAAAGAAGAACCATCAAACAGTAGCAAAGACAAAATCCCTTTGTTTGGAAAAGGAATACATAACTTTGAGACCTTCAGCTTGGAAGATAAATGATAAAGACCTTTAAAATTAGCAATACTGTGAAAAAAGTGTGAATAATCATTATCACATAAACCACAAAGAAGAGCTCAATAGGCAGTCAGCAAGCTTAAAACAAAACAAAAGAATGTGCACTTTCACTCTGCGAGTAATTAAATTATGGGATAATTATTCCACAATGTCACAGAGACTGAAAATATAAATGCATTCAAGAAGGGATTTAGACAAATTAATAGAAATGTATTAAATATGATCATCCAGATTCAAACATCAGTTCAACCAATGTTAGAATCCAGGAGAGTTTACACAATAAGTTTCTTGTTTCTTTCCTACAGAGATGCTGCAAACTGCCTTTAGAGACAACTGATCTGACTAGATCAGTTTTTTTAAAAAAAGGATCTCAACTGAAGTTTAAGTTTAAAAAAAATCTTCATAATGTAGGTACCCTACTCTGTACTGGTAAAATAATGTGCTATGGATTTGAAGCAAATATTTGTTTCTTACAATCTCTTTTTGAGGAAATGTATTTTTTCAGCTTCTGCAGGATCCCGTGGAATGTGCTCCAAATGTGTATGATCTCTGGTAAGACAGTTCTGAAAGCCAAATCAACAGAAACCAACCCTGCCCATAATCCCCAATGTTCCCCATGCAAACCTACTCCTAACCCCTCAAAATAAAGCTCAAAACAAGCAAAAGAACCTTTGAATATTTGTATAGGTTAGCTCACCATGAGGTTAAACACATTTTAACTCAGACAAAGCAATAGAAACACACACCTGTGAATGGAGGGGATGAAGCTTCCTACCCCTTTCAACAGGACTGGACATCAGATTGGGTGAGCTAAATCTATCTGTAACCCCATGATAACATAAACACCCACTCACATTCAGAGGTTAAATTTTCCAATCCTTGCCTAATTCAACATTTGCTTTAAATCAGCACAAGGTCTCTAGTCTGTTCTCTAGCCCTCTGCTCAATTACAGGCTGGTGATGCCTTAAAAGAGCCAGCACAGGACTTCTTGAAGATGAAGAGGGGGGATCTGGCTAAACTCTACACCATTTTTCTTTCTGTAAATACAGTATCAGTTTTCTGGTGTGTTTTACCACAAAACTGCAGCAACAGGCACAATGATCCAAAGGATGGGAAGCTGGGTTCGGAGGAAAGCACTTGCCTGTGACAGCAGTCTGTACTTACTGACCCAGATACTTTAAAGAGGGGTAATCCCAATCCTCCTCCTTTACTCCAAGAGGATCGTTTTGTCTGATATTAAATTCATTTAGATGTGCCATAAACCCACAACCATCATTCCATGAGCCACAGAAAAGAAATTGTCTTAAATAGAAAATACTGTTACCAGTTAAAGAGAAAAGACTGTCATCAGCTGAACTAAGCAACTCCCAAAACGGTAAGCAATATGACATTCTTCCACTTCTTCTCCACTGCCCAAAAATCTCAATGGGAGAAGAAACCAAGCATTCATAAATTACAGCAAAGGGTATAGCAGCAGAACTCAGCTGGATTTTTATGGACTGTGGTTCCTCTTTGGAAATCAGGGAGAGAAAACCCTGCAAAGTGTTGTATTAAGAATTTGTAGGGGGGAAAAAAAAAAATCCATCACCTTTAGAACACAAAAAAATAATTATCATCAAGAAATTGAATACTTCATGCTATTTTTGTATTTCTTGAAAAAAAAACCAAAAACCCCAAAACATTCTACCATTGAGCATCTTCACAGGGACTGAAAACAACTCTGCCAGTAACAAGCTGAGTCTTTAAAATATTAGAGGATTTACATAAAGCAACAGTTTAGATGTTCGAATCTCTCCTGAATCAAACTAATTAAGCATGAATAATAAATTGGGTTTAGAAGCCTTGATAATTTACAGAATTTAAACATGGAAATAGAATACATAAAAACACCAAAAAATTGAATATTTGGCTGAATTTACTTCCTTGTTCTTAAAAACAGACCACAAAAAAAAAAAGTATATGCCATTCAAAACAAACTATTTTCAGAGCTGCATAGAACTGTATTTATTTACTCTCATTCTTAATTGTGATGCTTATGAAAAACTGTACTATGCTTGATCTGGTATCAGGTGCAAGTGTCCATGTCCACAGCACTCCTTTTCTTCAAGGTCCCCAGGTCCCTCTGGTTATAGAACCACAGAATGGTTTGGGTTGGAAAGGACCATAAAGATCATCTATTTCCAACCCCCCTTCCATGGGCAGAGACACCTTCCACCAGACCAGGTTGCTCAAAGCCCCATCCAACCTGGTCTTAAACAATTCCAGGGATGGGGCAGCCACAACTTCTCTGGGCAACCTGTGCCAGGACCTCACCACCCTCACAGGGAAGAAATTCTTCCTACTACCTAACCTAAACCTGTCCTCTTTCAGTTTGAAGCCATTCCCCCTGGTCCTACCACTACCTCGTAAAAAGCCCCTCTCCAGCTTTAGGCCCTAGAAAGCTGCTTGAAGACCTCTCTGGATCTCTCTGTAGCCAGGCTGAACAACCACAGCTCACTCAGCCTGCTTCCACAGCAGTACTCCAGTCCTCTGATCATCTCTGTGGCCTCCTCTGGACTTGCTCCAACTGTCCATGTCCTTCCTATGCTGGGGACTCCAGAGCTGGACGCAGCCCTGCAGGGAAGGTCTCACAGGAGCAGAATAGAGGGGCAGAATCCCCTCCCTCAACCTGCTGCCCATACTGCTTTGGTTGCAGCCCAGGACACCTTTCTGGGCTGCAAGCACACACTTTCAGCTCATGTCCAGCACTCCCAAGTCCTTCTTGGATGCACTGCTCTCAATACACACATTGCGGGCCTGTATCCACGCTTGGGATTGCCTCAGCCCAGGTGCAGGACCTCGCACTTGGCCTTGCACTGCACGAGACTTCCACAGACCCTCCTGTCAAATTACTTCAATGCCTGTCAGCCTGACCTCAGTGCCTGGCAAGGTTATGGAGCACATCATCCTAAGTGCAATCACACAGCACCTACAGGATGGACAAGGGATCAGACCCAGCCAGCACGGGTTTAGGAAGGGCAGGTCCTGTCTGACCAACCTGATCTCCTTCTACGATCGGGTGACGCGCCTGGTGGATGAGGGGAAGGCTGTGGATGTGGTCTATCTGGACTTTAGCAAAGCCTTCGACACCGTCTCCCACAGCATTCTCCTGAAAAAACTGGCAGCCCACGGCTTGGACAGGGGCACTCTGTGCTGGGTTAGGAACTGGCTGGAGGGCCGGGCCCAGAGAGTGGTGGTGAACGGGGCTGCATCCAGTTGGCGGCCGGTCACTAGTGGTGTCCCCCAGGGATCAGTGTTGGGCCCAGTTCTGTTTAATATATTTATTGATGATTTAGATGAAGGGATAGAGTGCACCATTAGTAAATTTGCAGATGACACCAAGCTGGGGGGGAGTGTTGATCTGCTGGAAGGCAGGAGAGCTCTGCAGAGGGACCTGGACAGACTGGAGAGCTGGGCTGATTCCAACGGGATGAGGTTCAACAAGGCCAAGTGCCGGGTCCTGCACTTTGGCCACAACAACCCCCTGCAGCGCTACAGGCTGGGGACAGAGTGGCTGGAGAGCAGCCAGGTAGAAAGGGATCTGGGGGTGCTGATTGACAGGAAGCTGAACATGAGCCAGCAGTGTGCCCAGGTGGCCAAGAAGGCCAATGGCATCCTGGCCTGTATCAGGAACAGTGTGGCCAGCAGGAACAGGGAGGTGATTCTGCCCCTGTACTCGGCGCTGGTGAGGCCACACCTGGAGTATTGTGTCCAGTTCTGGGCCCCTCAGTTCAGGAGGGATATTGAGGTGCTGGAGCAGGTGCAGAGGAGAGCAACGAGGCTGGTGAAGGGACTTGAACACAAGTCCTATGAGGAGAGGCTGAAGGAGCTGGGGTTGTTTAGCCTGGAGAAGAGAAGACTCAGGGGAGACCTCATCGCTCTCTACAACTCCCTGAAAGGAGGTTGTAGCCAGGTGGGGGTTGGTCTCTTCTCCCAGGCAACCAGCCGTCAGACAAGAGGGCATGGCCTTAAGCTGTGCCAGGGGAGGTTTAGGTTAGATATCAGAAAGAAATTCTTTACAGAGAGAGTAATCAGCCATTGGAATGGGCTGCCCAGGGAAGTGGTGCATTCTCCATCCCTGGAGGTTTTCAAGACGAGGTTGGACGTGGCACTTAGTGCCATAGTCTGGTAACCACAGTGGGGTTGGATCAAGGGTTGGACTTGATGATCTCCGAGGTCCTTTCCAACCCGTCTGATTCTATGAGTCTATGATTCTATGATTTTACTACACTGGACACAGAAAGGAGGTATTTCCATGCATCTTTAAAACCAGTTAACAGGTGGTTACAGATGGCTAAGTTTAGATAGAGCTTAAGCACCTTTAAACCTTATTTTCAGTTTAACTTTACAGATGGTCTAGCACACAGAAAGCATGGGAGAAGGGAGGACTGTTTTATCCATTTATATTCTTCAACAGCAATCTATAGCAGTAACTCACCTCTTCAGTACATGATATATCTCCAGAAAAATGGAGTAACAGACTATGAAAGACCTTTATTAAAAACTCCAGTCACTAAAGTATTACTGAGAAAGGAGAACAGCCTCAGAATTACTAGGGACACTAAGATATAGTTAGATAATGGAAATTAATTGAAAAAAAAAGGAGGAAAATCAATGAAAATAAATTAAAACATAATTGCACTAAATGAATTATTTCTCTTTCTAATCTTCAAAGAGTTAACCACTAGTATCTTCTACAATTTCTAAACTCTGAAAAACTGGGTGACAATTCATATCTGTCTTAACAGCAATGACTTTTTTATTATGCATATTTTAGCTGGGAACTTGAATGTAATAAGATTACTAATTGTCAATCAAATAAATGAGGACCTTCAGAAACAGCTGCAGGTTCACACGATCATAAATCCTCTTGGTTCATTAAAGCCTTCTGAATTTATCATGTGCTACGTGTAAGGAACTCCAAAGCTGAAGTTGTTCTAACATTTTGAGTCCCTCAAAAAGCATATGTGCAAAGAAAACCCTAAATTTTTGTTATCCAATGAAAACCTTGTACTCGGTAGTAATTAAGGCACCAATGGCCTCTACATTTTCATTTCCTCTCCTGCATCACATGCTTCCTACATTTGCTTCACTATCTGTATATACTATTATTTCATTCACCTTTTTAGGCTAGTTTTGTATGAAAATGGATCTTTGATTGCACTGTCTACCATGTCTTTCCTTCCCCTCCTGAAAATTCTTCTAATCCTCACCAGAAATTTAAAGGTCTAAGAGAAAAATCCTTACAAGGTTCATGAAATTTAGCACCAGCAGAGGAGAGCCCCCATTACAGCTCTTTCCAAAAGGCCTGAGGAAGCAAAGAGGTTTGTTTATATCCATAAATTAACACCTACAGGAACCCCTTTACTAAGACCTACACAAGCCCCTTAACCAGCCAGTGCACGTTGCCCTTTTCCCAGCTGAAGGAGCAGAGGACACGAGGGAAGCATCATGTGCAGCAGGGAGGGCAATGAGCACCAGGATGGGGGAAAAGCCACATGCAGCGGGAAAGGGCAAAACGTGGGAGCACAGTGGGAAAATGAGTGTTTCACAACAGCTAAGAAAGAGCCCAGGGTTACATCGCCCAGGAGAAAGAGAGCTGTGGTCTGTGAAATGAAGCAGTGGAGACCTCAAACCACCCCGAAAACAGGTTTCCACACTTCTAGTGCTCACCAGTCCTCTGCCACCTTCCTCTGTATTTACAGTATTGCAAGGACAAATTTTTAACAGCTCAGTGTAAATCCAAAACTCTGAAACTGCAAATCCCAGACAATGAATGTGAAGGTGTTTTTTTTACTTTCCTTCTAAGCACACAGGATATTCGTAGGCGAGTTCATCCAGCTTCCTCTACCATTGCAACCAGAAACACAACTTAGCAAACAAAGTCCAAGTGTATCACAGATCTCAACATCAAAGGACATTAAACAACAACACAGAAAATCCAGCCAGCTTCCAAACCACAACAGGAAAATAAATAAAGACATTCAAGTTGTTCTGACAGTTATAAGCAAAACAAATACTCAGAAACGTCAGCAATAACAAAAAGGAGAACAACAAAGCTACAAAGCTGAAAATAATGCACAAAACTATCAAAAAGGGATTCTGACAGTCAGGTGCGTTAATGGTTTATATAAACAGGCAAATGCAAACCTAGTTTTAAAATCGTTTGAAACCTTTAGTCATTATGCAGAACTTGATTTTCAAATATATTAGCACATTTTCTGTCAAATTATTTGTATGCATATAATATATATTTTTTTATGTTTGCATAAAACAATTTTACATTTATCATAAATATATAAACAAATCAAAAGCCATAACAGAAGTTCTACAAGCAAAAAATACTTTTCTGTTCTTTGGTCAATGTTTTATCATTTTCTTCTTTAAAACTATTCACAGACTAAACATGACAGATGTTAATGCAGATAACCACAACCAGGTCCAGCAGGTCACACTGAAGAAGAAATGTGACTTAAGTTCTAAAATTGTGTAAATGCCAGAGGCAGAGACTCTGTATCATGACAATCAAATAATAGTACATATTTTTCATATAATAAATATCCCAAACAGTTTGGTCTCAGACCAGTGATTGTTTTATACAGTGTCAGCATGGTTAAAAAAAAATTAGTATATAATTGGTGAATACCTGGAATAGCTTCATGGGCTGTCAAAACCACACTTATAATAGGATTTTTAGCTCCTGGAACCTGTTCGGTCTCCTTAGTCGATGGGGTTTTCTCTGTTTTCTGAACTCTGGGCCTCTTTGGAGTTTTTTCTCGCTCATCTTCCTTCCTGTCAAGGTCAACGTCAGAATCATTACCTAAAGAGCAAACATCAAAAAGAAGGTAACTATGTACAAAAGCAATGCAGGTGACACAGTCGCTGACACTACAAGAACAAACGGGGAGGAAACTAATGCTACTGTAGAAAGACAGACATTATCAAAACAAGATGCGCTGCATGATCCCTTAAAGGGGAACTCTTTTCCCTCTATTTAATAAAACTAGTGTGACACACAAACAAACAAAAGAAAAAAAAAGTCAAAATTTTAAAAATGGATTCTCAGAAACATTTGTGTTTCTAAATTATTTCACAGCCCCTCAGTTCAGGAAGGATACTGAGGTGCTGGAGCAGGTCCAGAAAAGAGCAATGAGGCTGGGGAAGGGACTCAAGCACAAGTCCTGTGAGGAGAGGCTGAGGGAGCTGGGGTTGTTTAGCCTGGAGAAGAGAAGGCTCAGGGGAGACCTCATCGCTCTCTACAACTCCCTGAAAGGAGGTTGTAGTCAGGTGGGGGTTGGTCTCTTCTCCCAGGCAACCAGCAGTAGGACAAGAGGGCATGGTCTTAAGTTGTGCCAGGGGAGGTTTAGGTTGGATATTAGAAAGAAATTCTTTACAGAGAGGGTAATCAGGCATTGGAATGGGCTGCCCAGGGAGGTGGTGGATTCACCATCCCTAGAGGTTTTTAAGATGAGACTGGATGTGGCACTGAGTGCCATGGACTGGTGACCATGGTCAGATTGGATTGAGGGCTGGACTTGATGATGNTGCCAGGGGAGGTTTAGGTTGGATATTAGAAAGAAATTCTTTACAGAGAGGGTAATCAGGCATTGGAATGGGCTGCCCAGGGAGGTGGTGGATTCACCATCCCTAGAGGTTTTTAAGATGAGACTGGATGTGGCACTGAGTGCCATGGACTGGTGACCATGGTCAGATTGGATTAAGGGCTGGACTTGATGATGTCGGAGGTCTTTTCCAATCTGGTTGATTCTATGATTCTATGACTCTATACAAAATACTCATCTGAAATAAGAATGAATAATCAGTAATCAGCTGAATTGCTCCTTGAAGCTATTTCTTCCTTAAAGCAAATGAGGAATTCCTTACTAAAATTCCTAAAAAAACCCCAAAAAATACCCCCGGAAAACCCCCCAAAAACAAAACCCAAAATGGCTTATATATAATTAATTAGTAGCAAAAAGATAAAAACTCTGAGTTTATGCCAATAAAATTTCTTATATTAGATGAAGTGGTAGAAAATGCAGGCTAGAGAAAACAAAGTTGGCAAATTAAGGCATTATGCAAATGTCCCACAGGTAATGAATAAGGAAAGCAGAAACTGATGGAAGAAAATTATAAATAAATCCAGTGATTTTTTATTTTTTTTCACCCCCTGAATCTAAATCAGTTGACTCAATCTCCAGAGTAAGTTATTCCATCTATATCCATAATGTGCTGTAGGTGTTCTACTGTGACAGGGACACAGAACCAGAAGGAACCAAGGTGTGCAGGAACAAGTTCAGCTTTCTAATGCATCCTGAGGCAGAAATGTGAACACTGCCTACTGGTAATGACTTGATGCTAATCCGTAAATCTGAAATTCGTATTTACAACCCCCAGAATGAGGAACAACCACAAAGCAAATTGAATTCAAACACACTTATCCAGACACATTTCTATGGAGTCACGTTAGCAATGCTTCTGCCCCAGCTTCCAGCTTCTCTGCCTGGAGAGCTCCCAGCTTTTCAATGCCTGCTAATGATTTCTTCAATTTCATTAGATAAATTCCTTGGTCTAAGCCTCTTCTCAACTACCTTCTCCTCTGTAGACTTCTATGATTTTGGAAAAAAATTGCTGCTTTATATATAAAGAGTCTCATAGTGTCCCCATTTAACTCCCTAATATAGCTGTAAATTATTCATTGCTACTGAAACCATGTAATTCCAACACTGATATTTCTCTGCAATTCCTGAAAGGGATATTTGATTATAAAGAAAAATTCCAGCAAATTCCAGCAGTTTAAACCAGAAAGTGCTTGTGCAGTGGTTTCTTCTGGTGTGATGAGGAGGGGTGAAAGGAAACAGTTGGACTCCACCTTAGAGGTCTTTTTCAACCTTAATGATTCTATGAAACAAGTACATTTTTCCACATTTTCTTCATGAAACAGCCTGTTAGATTATTATCAACAGGAAAATGAATCATCAGAAATTCCTCTGCAGGACCAGGCTACCAACAGATCAAAGTCTTCTCATAAAGACTCAGAAGACACAAAGAATGTAAGCTGCTTATTGAATTATGTTTCCCTGAGGCTACTTCACCTACTGCTAAACAACAAATACAAAAAGTAATTGGGTTAATTAATCTGCTTTTGTTCAGTGGGGACAACAGAATTTTCTCCACTTTGCTTGGGATCATGTAATTCCTAGTAGTCATACGAATAGAATCCAAGCACCCTGCTCCTAAATCCTCCTTTCTAACCATTAAAAAGTAAGAGTTAATCAGTTTAATGAGGAAATAAAGTGCCTGAAACCAAACAAAACTTTGCCATTTCATGCTTTTCATGTCAACCTGTAACTGTTAACTTTTGAATATTGGAATTCTACTAAAAAAAAGGACGAACCACAGACTTGAATTTGTGATCCATACTCATGAATAAATATGACCACAGGACCAAGCTAAGAAATGTTTCATGCTGCTTTCCTCTCCTAATGTGCCTCTGTCAGGCAGATCACGTTTGCTACTTCCTTCAGTCCGACCAAGGGTAAAGGCTGTGGAAGAGACATGTTACAATAAATACAGCTGATTACATCTCCCTGTTTTCAAAACAGAACTCCAAAAATGCTATTTAAAAAGACTTAAAAATAACATACAGAATTGCAATATAAAAACATTTCTTTGCCAAAATGTTGCTGTGTCATATGCACAGAAACCTTGTACAGGTACGATAAGCACTAATAATTAAGATTACGGCCATGGGAAAATATTTTCCTAAGAAACCCAAAGCTGGTAAGTACTTCAAACAAAGGACTGAATCTCAACTTTCATTTCAATATGAGCTGAGAACATCCAGCCCCTAACAGAAGGACTACATTCACTGTGAGCAAAGGTGTGAGGAAGGTATTGAGTGCTGTGCAAACTCAGCTAACACCAAAAAAGGCCACACATATATTGTAGAAAAAAACAGGTGAAAGAGAAAATTGAACTGATCTCCTGAACACCTTCAACGAGTGCTGAATATCTGTAAGAACATTCTCACCCTCACATGATACACCAAAAAAAATCATCTCCTCTCTACAGCATGTTTGAATTCTGATACTTAAGCATTAAAATTTGTTCACTAATCTGATGCTGATGGCAGTAGCTCCATTATTCTCCTTTCTGAGAGGAACATCTTTCAGAAACAATCTGTTGAAGAAGAGCTGGGCTGCACATGCTGCCAATACTTTTTGTTACAAACAGAACTATTTCAGAGTCTGTGTGTAAACTGAAAGAGATTTAAAAGTCCCCCGAACCAACCCACCAAATCACCAAATCAATAAAAATCTTAACACTCAATGACAGCTTCTTTGCTCCTGAATTCTTTCTACACCAAAAAGTCTCGAACTGGAAGGAGTGCTTTAGGAGGGGATTAACAGGGAAACAAAAGTATGTTTTAATGGAAAACAAGAGCTTCAACTTTGACCACAGGGCTCAAATGGCCTTTCTAGAGTACAGGGCCATCTCAACAGCATTTAGTTCCTGGAATTTAGCATTTAGTCTTCCTGGAAAAAATTCCTTCACTGTTAGTATTGTGGATTAGAGTGTCAAAAGTAAGTGTTTTGTCCCTCACAAGGACAATTCAGCTGTATAAAAAAGGAACACCCATAAGTGATTTTAAGATAACTTAGGAGTAAATTTATATGCCACTTGAATAGCTAAGCCCAGTTTCTCCAGGCTGTTAGGGCCTTCACTTGCTCCTGAACAGGTTTGTTTAAACAAACCGTCTCACTTTGCATCTCCCTTGCTAAGCAGTCAGCTTAGCACTTTGTCAGCTGGCACCTGGATCCAACAGATGGATGAAGTGACCTCCCCTCCCCGGTGACAGCAGTTTCAAATGCCTGCTTGTGTTTGTGCAAGAAATACAACGCTGTGCCTGCGCCTTCTAACACATTTAAGAAATGGTCGTGTTTCTGTTGATTGGTAAAGCCACTGTCAACTCTGAATTAATCAGTGCATTCAAAGTCCCTTCCAATCTGCCCCAGAATTCTGCTGGAGCTGTTAACTGAAGGAACTGATCTGGGCATTTGTAATTGGATGTATGACACTGCGGGAGCACAGCTACACATCCTTAACTGGCATGTTTTTAAACTACTCTTCACTCACATTACTATTTTTTATCCCCTAAAAAGCACTGATATTTCATAGCAGCAAGAGAGCAGCTTGGAAAAAAGATGGACTGGCCATTTAAAATTAACACAGGCAACTATTTCTGCTGCAGAGAAAGACATACTACTTACAGGAAGAATTAATTTAAATCAGAGCCCAGCTGATGGCAAAAACATTTTAAACTAAGGTCAAAAGTGACATCTTTAAGAATTATGTAGGCTCCTAATTCAGTATGAATGAATGGTTTACTCCAGAGAAGGGACTCTGTCCAGTGCTGTAATCTGTCTTCCACCCAAATCCTGTTCACAGCCCTTTAACGTCCTTACATCTTGACAGAGATTCAGATATGCTGCAGTGTGGGAGAGGGATGGTGGTTAAAATAATTACCTGTTGTCTATCTCTCAAAACAAGCAAGCTTAGAGGCAGTTGCTGGGAAACTGAGCCAATCAAACAATAGTCAAATCCCCAAACCCACCCCAAAGGAGGGCTGGAAGCTGAAGCAGGTCTGTTTTCTGGCTGGCAGCAGACACAGTGAAAACACGTGGCTGTTCAGGAAGAACCTCAACTCTCCTAGTTTTGTCTTAGGACAAAACACTGGATGGCAGTACCACCAGCCAGCCAGAGCCAAATCATCAGCCAGAACTATTAACTTGGTTCAACCAAAAAGAAGCAAACAGGTGTACAAACAGCTCAGCTTACAGCAGAACAACTTGCTTAGGGAAACAAGCCCTCTATAAAAAAATACATTTACTAAGCCTGTACACAGGAGATTTGTAAGTACAATGCACATTTTTTAATTCTGTTTGTGTGGCCAGTTTTTGATGGTAGGGGGGGCTACAGGTGTGGCTTCTGCGAGAAGCTGCCAGAGACCTCCCAAGCCCATCAGTGATGGTGGTATCACCTCTGGAATAATGTGTTTAAGAAGGGCAGAAATACCAACTGTGCTATTGTCACTGTAGAGAAGACTGAGAAAATGTCAGAGAGAAAACTCTACAGTGAAGAAGGAGGGACAGGAGGTGCTCCAGGCATTGAAACAGAAATTCCCCTGCAGCCTGTGATGCAGACCGTCGTGAGGCAGCTGCGGCTCTGCAGCCCATGGAGGCTTAGGGTGGGGACAGGAGAGGGCAGAGAGCCATCTGCAGTCCCTGTATGACTCCACACTAGAGGACTCCACACCAGGGGGGTGTCTGAAGGAATCTGTGACTCTGTGCAAAGCCCACGCTGCAGCAGTCTCCTTGCAGGACTCATGGACCCGTGGAGACAGGAGCCCAGGCTGGAGCAGGACTTGTGACCCCATGGGGGACTCACGCTGGAGCAGTTCATGAAGGACTAGCTCCCACGGGAGGGACCCCATGCTGGAGCAGAGGAAGAGTGTGAGGAGTCCTTTCCCTCAGGAAGAAGCAGGGGCAGAGACATGTGATGAAGTGACCACTGCCCACTCCCCATCCTCCTGCATCGCTGAGGGGAAGGAGTGAAATTGAGCTCAGGAAGAGGGGAGGGATAGGGCGAAGGTGTTTTAAGATTTGGCTTTATTACTCATTATCCTGCTTTGATTCAATTGGTAATAAACCGATTTCCCCTTGTTCTGTCTGTTTTGCCTGTGATGGTAACTGGTGAGTGATCTCTCCCCAGTCCAGCTGAGGGAGGGGAGTGACAGAATGGCTGCACTGGGCGCCTGAAGTCCAACCAGGGTCAACCCACCACATCTGCAAAAAATTAAGTCACTCTTCTTTTTTTTTTTTGCTGTTTTAGTGAATGAGCCCACAAAGTGAAGGCAACCATCAGCACCAAAGGATTAAATTAGATGCATGGAGGATGTAAGCAACCAGTAAGGCCTGGTGACTCCTGAAAGAGCGGGAGAACTATCACCAAGACACGGATCTCCGAGAGGTCAATGATCACTAATCACAGGATTAGTGGATTAGAGGATCACTAATCACAGAAGCAAAGAACAGTAGTTCTTTGTACAGAAGGCCTCTTGTATCCATTAATTATTCCTCTGACCAATACACACCTCAGTTTCAATAGCATTTTATACTGATTTATTCATTTTAATAAATGTTACTTATGGATTATGGATTTCAACACTTTCCTTGTAGACCTATAAAGGATAGCAAAACATTTTATTACTTGGAAACCTTTATGAATATTCGAGCTTCAGTTCAAAACATATCCCTCTGCAGAGGGATCTGTTTCTCTCAATAAAGAATATCACATAGAATTTCAATATATATCTTTTCAATATTTGTATGTTTAGCATATTTTATCAGGAGCTAAAACATTATTTTGGTCACAAATATAAAACACTGCATCATATGAGCTGCTACAAAAGGAAATTAACTCCACTGCAGCCAGACACAGTGAAAATGAAAACATACTTATTATTAATTAGATGTCCATATAGTGCTAAGCTTTGCAAGAAATTAAAAATGAGAAAGTAGTAAAAAAATGAACTATAGAAAAATCCAAGAAACATTAGAAAATTAACTTGAAGGTGGAAAGACATGGACGAAAGGGGAAATAAAAAACAACCTGAATGTATTATGTAACATGTCAAAGACTAAAGGAGAAGAACCTGTGGCCCAAGCTCCTTGTGATTTTTAGCCATCTGCTCTAACTACAGTGTCCGAAATGTGAGAACAGGTATTGCAACTCTGGAAGATTGACAGGTCTTCAGTAAAAGTCTCCATCCAGCTCTAAGAACTTCAGCAACAATGAAATCTCACCAAATTAGAAGTTTCAGTCTTTTTTTTTCTTCATATACACCAAAATAAGCCTGATTTCAAGAAGTTTTTATGTCAGGGACAGTCTACTCTTGAAAGTGTTGGTATCGATCACATCTGCTCAACCAACCAAAATATTCAATGAACATTATACAGAGGCAAAAGCACACACATAAAATAAATACCTGGTGTAAAACTAGCAGTACTGTGTATTGAGACAGCAACACCATCATCTGTGTATCACAGAACCATGGAATGGTTTGGGTTGGAAGGAATCTTAAAGACCAGCTTGTTCCAACCCCGCTGGCAGGGACACCTTTCACTAGACCAGGTTGCTCCAAGCCCCATCCTACCTGGTCTTGAACAGTTCCAGGGATGGGGCAGCCACAACTTCTCTGGGCAACCTGTTACAATGCCTTACCACCTCACAATAATTTCCTCCTAATATCTAATCTAAGCCTACTCTCAGTTTAAAGCCATTCCCCCTTGTCCTATCACTACATGCTCTTGTAAAAAGTCCCTCTCTGCCTTTCTTGTAGGGTCCCTTCAGGTATTGGAAGGCTGCAATGAAATCACCCTGAAGCCTTCTCTTTTCCAGGCTGAACAATCCCAATTCTTTCAGCCTTTCCTAATTGGAGAGGTGCTCCATCCCTCTAATTAACTTGGTTGCCTCCTCTGGACAGGCTGGTGTCTTTCCAGTGCTGGGGGCCCCAGAGCTGGGACAGGCTCTCCAAAACTCCTTACTTGATCTTTGCTGAGTATAACTGAAGCCTAGAAAACCTAGTGTATAAACACAGATATGTGCAGAGCAGTGCTAATTTGAAACAGACTCCCACCTGCAGTGACAATAAATGCTAAGAAATGCACATAAAGAAAAAAGTTTTACTGATAGAATAATGGGCTCTAAATTGACTCTTACAACACAGGAAAGATTTGTCTTTCTAAATACTCTCCTGAAAATATAAATTCAGCAGTAAGCAGTAGTCAGGAAAAATCAACCTAATCTGAGGAATCATTAAGAACAGGAAAAACAGAACAGACAAAAAAATAAATTCATGCCCTGGTATGAACCTGGAGGGCTCTGCAGAGCGATCTGTACAGGCTGGCTCGATGGGCTGAGGCCAACTGTATGAGGTTCAATAAGGCAAAGTGCCAAGCCCTGCCCATGGGTCACAACCACCTCAGGTAGTGCTACAGGCTGGGGCAGAGTGGCTGGAAAACTCCCCATCGGAAAAGGACCTGGGGGTGCTGCTTGACAGCAGCTGAACATGAGCCAGTTTGTACCCAGGTGGGCAAGAAGGCCAAAGGCACTTGGGGTGTATCAACAACAGTGTGGCCAGTAGGACCAGGGCAGTGACCATTCCCCTGTACTCGGCGCTGTGTGGGTGCACCTTGACTCTGTGCTCAGTTCTGAGGGAGATGGAGGAAGAGCTCACCAAGCTACTTTCCATTTACCATCAGTCCTGGCTAACTGGGGAGGTCCCAGATGACGGGAAGTTGGCAAATGTGACGCCCATCCATAAGAAGGGAAGGAGGATACAGGGAACTACAGGTCTGTCAGTCTGACCTCAGCGCCTGGTAAGGTTATGGAGCAGATCATCCTAAGTGCAATCACATGGCACCTACAGGATGGACAGGGGAACAGGCCCAGCCAACACGGGTTTAAGAAAGGTACACTGCCTGAACAACCTGATCTGCTTTTATGACCAGGTGACCCACCTGGTGGATGAGGGGAAGGCTGTGGATGTGCCTATCTGGACTTCAGCAAAGCCTTTGACACCATCTCCCACAGCATTCTCCTGAAAAAGCTGCAGCCCACGGCTTGGACAGGGGCACTCTGTGCTGGGTTAGGAACTGGCTGGAGGGCCGGGCCCAGAGAGTGGTGGTGAACGGGGCTGCATCCAGTTGGCAGCCGGTCACTGGTGGTGTCCCCCAGGGATCAGTGTTGGGCCCAGTTCTGTTTAATATCTTTACTGATAATCTGGATGAGGGGATCGAATCTATCATTAGCAAATTGGCAGATGACACTAAGTTGGGGGGAAGTGTCGATAGGAAACTTTGGGCTGGAGACTTTCTAGCTCACCAACAACTGGAACCCCTTTGCTGCTCATGAACTTGATTGGTTTGCTTTAACCAGAGAATAAACAAAAAATGGTTCATCTGCCCAAAACTAAGACTATTTTCTTTACAAAGAAGGAAAAGGATGAGCAATTCAGTTTGAAAAATCAGCCAGTGTGTCTTGTGAAAAGACACAAAAAGCGAAACAAATGAAGGCAAGACTTGGGAACTCTAATGATCTAACAGATCAAAAACAGTTAATTTGAGTTTGTACTTTCAAAAGGACATTAGAAAAGGTAACTTCGCCAAAATAATGCAAATGTGAACACTGGACCTGGCACATACAAACAAAGGGCACGGACACTTGGGATGTCAGAGGTGAGACAGCTGAAGTAACAGTCACTATGGACAGCTGAAAAATTCTACCACTGACGATAGTAAAACATAACCAGGTCCTTTATCAAAGCAAGAGTTTCTCTGCCCTGTCAACATATTCTAAACTTATTTTTATTAGGCTTTGCCACAAAAATTAAACTCTACATATCACTGAAAGGAAAATAGTCATACTAGTTGTGTATAATAATGACAGGCTGGACACAAAAGGGTATAAGAAAGCTGAAAAAAAATCAATTGGCAAATTTTGTTTACAAGTAGAATCAACAAGATATCATACCGAGTAACTGTAGCTAAGGCAAAAAGTGAATTTTAACAGAAACACAAAACTTTCATAGACAATTTGGACAAATTCATTGCTTTGTATGAATGTGACATTCACCTTCCAGCCAAGTTAAACAGGCAGCTGGACTAGATGATTATTGTAGGTCCCTTCCAACTATTCTATTCTAAAGGAATATTCACAGTTGTCTTTTTCAACAGCCTTTCTTAGATTAGTGGTCGACATCCCAAGCCTTTCAGTCTTTAAGAAACATTTCAGCAATGCATTTAACAACATGCTTTAACTGTTAATCAGCCCTGAACTAGTCGGACTACATGGTCTTTGTAGGTTCCTCCCGACTGAAAATACTTTGTTGTGCTCTGTTCTACTCTAAAACTTTGAGAGGCTGGATATATTCAACTCAATCTTAAAGCTAAATTTAAACAATGAACTCTCATATGCCAAGGACAGTCATTTTCATAAAGTTTGGTAAAAGAGAAGACGTGAGGTTGTCATTTTTTTTTATATAGTGAAACAAGCCATCAGAAAAGCAGACTCTAAATGTATCAAAAGAACAGAACAGAATTCAGGCTTCCCAAGTCACAGGAAATAAACACCTGTACAGGATCATCCTTCCTCACCTACATGTGATGCTTACCCCTGTGGCCTTTCTCACTGAAAAACTGCAACCCTCTTTGAGAGAAACAGAACAGTTGCTAATGCAAAACAAGCATATTTCAGGGAGTTTTAAGACAATCATTAGTGCAATAAACATTTTAACTATTTTAAAGAAAAAAAAAAGAATATTTGTATGACTCTATGGTCAGTTTTGCTTCAACATCCTTTCTGTGTTAGAAGAAACAGACAACTCCATTCCATTTAAAACCAAACACTGGGGATTATAAGTCAGGTCTCACGGTGGAAACACACTGTTCCACAAATGCTTCAGATATTTTTGTTCACCATTTTCTTACCTCCGTCTCCTTCTTCCTCTCCTTCATTTAAGACAATAATGCAGATATGTTTAGTCAGCTGACGTGTGTTGGAGAACTTCCGATTGCATTTCCTACATTCCAAGCTGCCTGGTGAGACTTCAGACAGTTCTGGGCCCTCTTCTGTTCCAGGAGGAGTTTCTTCGCTTGGAACAGGGTTGTTTTCTGCCACATCTTCATCCACACAAAACTTCTTAGTAGACCCTTTAGGTCTGCCCCTTTTCCTCTTTGCTACAAGAAGCTCTAGAGAAGAAAGTTAAAGGAAGCTATAATTAAATTCTACAGCTAATTAGCTAATATCTCTCTGATCTTTGAAAAACAGGTACACATTAAATGAAGTTCGAGAGACTCTATCCCGAAAGCTTAAAAAAAGGTCAGCTTCGCACAAATTTATTTCAAGCAGTGGTATTTGTTGGCATTTCTAGTGGCTGCAAAGCAATAATGTTTGTGTTACTGAGATCAGCAGATGTCAAAGTGCCACAGTTTTACATAAATTACACTGCAAGCGCTCTTCTAGACTGTTGTGTAAGTGTACCAGCACATGTATTCTACAGAGTTGCTTTACTGTGATCTGACACTCTACAAAAAGCCTGTTAATTTAAATCACAAATTATTTGTCTTGAGATGTAATCAGAGAAAAAAAATTCATATTTTAAAAGCAAAAGCTCATTGTCCTTTTAATATATTGAACAATTACTCCCTACTATTTCCCGTGGTTCTTTATTGTTAGCACTTTCTGACCAAAAGCTGAAAAAAAAAAAATTGTTGGTCACAAATACATTCCGGAAATCATGCAAAAAACATTTCCTTAATTAAAATCAGAAGTCATCCAGAACTTCTAATATAATTTTACATTTCCATATTTCTGTAGAGGAAATATTGATTAAATCAATGAGATGTAGCGCACAGAAATGCATGACAACATACATTGTATTTTCTGCTTAACATTTCTCTCATTACTGCTGTAGAATCACAGAGTCAGACAAATTGAGATTGACAACGTAAAAGTCTGAAAAATCACAAAAAGAGAAAATATTAAAAATACCAAAAGCAAACCACAAATAATTTTCAAGTCCAGGTGCCAAAAGACCTTACTGAATTGGCTGATTTAGAGCATATGGAAAAATAAGTGACCTCAAGGCACCTTGAGGGAGGATGACATAGGAGATCAGGAGGTGGTGGCAGCATTTTATTCATAATCTGTTCAGCATTTCCCTTAAGTATACCCAGGCAAACAAAACCCCACATTCAGAGACCACAGCTTTGAGTTAATTTTGTAATTATTATCAAATAAGAAAGCATTCTGTCTTCGTACAGGAATGACTGAGTAGCTGTCTGCTTAAATATATGTAATAAAAAGACCAAAAACCTCATTACGAACAGAAAAAAAGCAAACATTTCCCCCTAAGTTTTTTCAACTCTTCATCAGTGCCCTGAACTTTTGTGCTACTCCAGCAAAAGTAGTTTTGTCAACTATCAGCCAAAAAGAAAGGGGTGATTTCAGTGCTCTTAAAACTTCTCCTTGCTACCATTCATGTTATTTTAATATCCATCGACCATAGCAATCAGTATTTGGTGCCTGGAATTTAAGAAATTAACACACAATTAAAACAAGCCAACAAACAATAATTATCTTCATGTCAACCTGTCAAAAGGTCACACTTTGCTAATGTATCCAACATGAGCAACACAGATGTGGATACTGCTGAGGTTACTGTAAAATAATTAAATCCCATGATTGGAAGAGTGAATGCGACCACCATATTCTCTGTGTATGATATTCCTCTCATTCTTTTACAACGCAATCATCAGATTACCCAACAAAAGAAACGAAGAAAAATCAGGTGAAAGACATGGTTCTTCCTGACTGTTTTAATGTAAAGTTCAGGGAAAACAGAGCAGCACTTTCACATTAAGACAGAAATTGAAACAAAATCTTGCACACAGGTGGAAATGTGAAAAGTACCACTTTACAGGGCTGGTGGTAGAACCTCTGCTATGGCTTACAGAAATTGCAGTTCTTATCACTGTGACTACTAATGGTGTGGAAAATATACGAAGGATGTGCAAATTTTACAGATGTTTGTAAATGTGCCCACCAGTAGGAGAATTTACAGCAGTTCCCAAACATTTAAAAGGGTTTGGTGGCAAGTGCAGGGCAGCAAAAAGCACAGGAACAGGAGGGCTCATATGGGCCACTGATACACATCACCAGAACTTCTGAGGCTTATCACAGTCCTTTCTTTTCCCTGCTCCTTGGTTTCCTCTTTCCAGGATAAAATATATCTCAAGATATTTTGAGTAAGCAATGCCAGAATTAAATTTTTAATGACCATAAAATCCAGCTGCCTCTCTATCCAGCTTGGTCCCTGTGAGTCCTTAACACTGCATTACATAATTCCAGCTCAAAGCACCACCTAAGATTAACAACACACAGTAATTTAAGAGTAGTACATTGTCATTCATCTGCCAGTGCATAACCAAGTTAATCAAACATCACTTGCTAGAAAAAAGAATCTGCTTAACTGTTAAAAATAAAGCAGTGTATTAAATAAATAATGAAAAAAAAAGCGCCTAACGCTTATTTCAAGGACGCTTAGTCAGAAATAGAAGTCTTAAATTGGTCATTAAAAAGATTTTAAAGCAAGGTCCTGTTCCCCCAAGAACAAATTAGTTGTTTCTAGGGATTTTACACTCATTACAGACTCACTGACACCAGTCTTTATGCTGATTGGTATTGGATGAGCAATGGCAATATTCTGGGAAGACATTCTATGCTGTATAATTAGGTACTCCAAGACATAAAAAAGGCACTTCAAAAAGAAAATAATGAAATAAAATATATGTCTATTTTATACTGTTCCTTCATAGGAATTATTCACATAAGCTTCTCCAAATCAATCTATTTAATACAAGAACTTTGTCAGAAGTAACAAGTGCAAGTGTTCACTTAAACATCCTGAGCAAATCTTAGCAGGTCAATGCATTATGCAATATGAATCCTTCCTCAAATGTCAGTGTAAAAAGCTTATATTTCATTCATTACAACAGTACATGGCTGTATTCAGAATCTTCTGCACAAGGTCTCATACAAATACATCTCACCCACAGCCTTATCCTGTAACTGTTCTGTCTGTGTATCACAGCACCCAGAACACCTCTTACCCCTAAAGAGTGAATGTCTGCCCTGGTTCTGTCCTGTGTTCAAGCAAGGATGAGGCTGATGCACATGCCATGGTTTTAAGTGACCTTAATGTGAAACTCCTTGGAGAAAATTATGATACTTGGACTGTAACTTTCTTCAAGTTTCATAACCAACAGAGCACGTATCCCATAATGCAGATATAGCCTAAAACAAACAGTGATCCATCATGGAATAACGTGAATAGACAAAGCCAGGGCCATGGATCCTGTCCGTCCAATCTTTACCAATCTGACTAAGTAGAAGCAAAAAAAAAAAGCAGAGTTTTGAGAAGCACTTTGAAGGAAATGGAGATCATTGTGAAAAGTTATGAAAGGAAGCTCTATAAAAAACTGGAGTGTGAGTGACTACAGTTCCCAGTAAATACCCGTCATTTCCCAAGCAAAGATGTCACACTCCAGCACTGGGCAAAATGCGACCTACGCACAGTTCTGAAACAGCAACATCTCCCTTGGTCCCACTTAATAACAAAATTCTACCCCTGTCCTACCAGAATGTTTAGGACAAATCAACTCGAAATAGATCATGACTTAACAATGGGAAAGTGGTGTGACTAAACAAAATTCAGCGGAGAGCACTGTCAATAAAATAACATCAGAGTAATAAACACAGATTACTTGCCTAGCACTTTACTTGTCCACAGTACTTATAAAATCGTTAATTTATTACTCAGGCATAACAAAGAGTTCCATTAGCAACTCAGCATTCACTCATCTCAACCAACTGTGGAATAGCTACAGCATTTACCAACACTTGGAAGAGACGCTGGGCTTTCAAAGGACAAAAAAATGTTCATTTATTAGTCACCAAGTACTAAAAGGAAGTTGTAATTTCTAAGACTGTCATTCATCAATTATTCCTCCTTTCAGTGACAATACTGAATTACTACAGAGACTGGTTCACTGACAAAAAATTGTACATTATAAACTTTTCAGCTGCTGCAGATTACATAACAAGAGGGAAAAATTAATGCCCTGAAAAAAGAAGTCTTCCCAATTCCTATATTCAACTGTAGAAAACCCTATTTTTCTTTAACAGAACGTAGAAAATAATTGAATGGGACTTCAGAACCCTCTTCTCCAATCAATCTGTGTGACGGGAAAGGAGAAATGCTAACGTATGCCTCGAATACGATTTGAAATCTGTGTGAAAGTAATTTACCTTGACATTCTCACTGACAGAAGATGGCAAAGAGTTGGGCTACATAATCTGAAAAAGGTGGCACCATATGAGCATATCGCATGAATAGAAGTATTCACCAAAAATAATAAGGTAACTTACAAATATGAAATTGAACATATTAATGTTTTACTTTACATAATTAGATTTGCAAAGTTATTTTCTTAAAACCTATATATGTCTAATTTTTGTTGCTTCAGCTCATAATGGCAATTACAAACCATTCTCATAAATATGCAATGCATGCTGAACACATACAATACAAAAAGTCAGATAGTCCTGACACAAATGCAAAGAGAAGTTTACAGGCGAGTCTTTTTACTAAAAGGAGTAAGAATATGTTACAAAGTACCACCAGTCTCACTGTGCTCAGAAACACTGTTTAGTGAAGGGATAATAGGAAACAAAAGATGTAAAAATGGAAGATGCATTCTGCCTGCCAGAGGAACTCATTCTATGCAATTAAAATAAAATTAGAATTGGATTTTGAAACCTGTTTTGAAATTTATTCATCATCTCCCAATGCACTGATAATTTTGGGCATTGTGTGAAATAATAATCTGGTGTGATTCTTCCTCACTAACCATCTGAGGACATAGCAGCTATAATGGAATGTTGTATGACCATTATTAGAAATATCTTCTTGTGCTGATGAAGTTAATATAACTACTGAATTACTGCTCGTAAATAAGTGAAGAAAAATCACACGCACATGTTAATGTTAAAAAAAAAAAAATCTTTAAAGTATGATATTAGAGTGCTTTTGATTCATAAGCACACAGTTTTTTAAATCCAGAAATCAGATTGGAAAATCCTAGTACTTGTGTTAAATAAGAGGTTTGCCTACAATATAAATCCATTACTCAGTAAAGGGAACAAAAGAAGACATAATTATAAAGTCTGAATCATTTTTAATCTATTGCTAATATTCCAATGGATGGCAATTACAATCAGTTAAAAATGGAATGGAATGAATGTAACTTCTGACACTGCAGAGTATAATTGTCCTGTATAAGTAATTCAACCTCTGACTACCAGACTGCTCTATTTACCACTGTCAATATCAAAACACAGTTATAAATTACGAATCGTGACACCTCCTTGTTGAAATAGAACTACTAATACTACCTGAATTACAACAAACAGGTCAGACAACTCAAGAAACACACCTAAGCCTCAAGACACACTCTCATCCATAGTGTCCTGGTTGCTTTCCACTGGTATTATACAACCTTCCCACTGCTATTACACAGCTCAAATTAAAGCTGTAGGAAGCAGACTTTGCTGTACTTGACATTTAAAACTAATGATCCAATGCCATCATCCCCTCTGACATGTTGAGTTTATCCACATCTGTCATATGATCTATTCTGCACTGAATGAAATCCAGGGTGGCAATTGTAAAGTGATTATTATAAAATCAAACTATGTAAATCATTCTACACACAACACAGAATCATCACACCACAGGCTTTATTAAAAAACCAAGTAACTCTGAAAATTACATTCCTCTCAATTTATGAATGTACCTTCTCCATCTTTGCTTGTGCTTGTGGGCACTGTTAGAGGCTGCAGAGGAATAATGATGTCATCCACACTGGTTCCTTCTTCACTGTGCTTCTCAGAGACATGAGACAGTAGTTCAGACTGATTTGGTGAAAATAAGTTACAAAGCTTACACATGAAGATGGAATTGATACCTGAAAAATAAGTTTAAAAACAAGTAAATAATATTTTCAAATTTAAGTTATTTGTGTTACCAGTAGTCATTAAGGTTTTGGTTACTTAATACACCTAACAGACAGTAACGAGGCGAAACAAAGAATGTTATATCATTAAATGAACACATTCATAATACATCCCAGAATTAATTAAAAAATGGTTAAACTCCTACCCAGATCGTCACAGGGCTAAAAACTTTTTCTGGCTTAAACCTTAAACATTTTCTAACAAGACCCAAAAGTAAGCAGGACAGATTAAGACCTATTTCTCCCTACCAGCCTCAGACAAAGTTACAATTTTATATATTTTAAAACACATGGTAAAATTATATAAGACATGAAGTCCTTGTCTAGGTTTGTTGTGTATCACATTGGTATAAATGCAAAGTATATTTTATCCTACAAAGCAGTTCTGAACTACAGTTAGGCTCCAAATCCTAATTTATGTTCACAGACCTCACTGTTACTTTTTATATACTTCACCTTTCTACTTACCTCACACCTAAGCAAGTCTAACCCTCTAATTACTTGTGTAAGTGCTGGAAACAAAAGAAGGGAGGCAAAATTAAATACCATGAAAGATAAAAGAAAACTTCCTCACTACAGTAAAAAATAATTACATTTTTATAAAAGAGTATGCTTTGATGTGTCATTTTTGCCCTAGAACATTACCATGGGCACAAATCTGGAGCTACAAATGTTAAGTACATGGTTTCAGGGGTCATCATCTTTAGATGTGGCTCTGCCATAATGAAAGAGTGGAGAGGAAGGTCAAAACATCTGCAGTGCTGCCAACCACGAAGTGGTTCATCATATGACAGTCACAGCCATGTAATCACATCCTTCCTCCTCCAGGCCATTCACTTCAGAGCTGTACAAACACCCCTTTTTTCTGTTTTTATTCCAATATGTTTGAAAAAGTTATGACCGCTTTGAAAAGTATCAGGCCTCATTTTGACCCATCTACACAGAGAAAAATGGGCAGGAATAGGAGGAACATTAGGGAGAGGACAAAAATTGTGCTCTTATCAGACCAAATATCAGCCTCAGAGGCAATATTAATGTTCAACATTAACAAAACGGTCTGGTATTTCATAAACTTCCACATACAAGTTCCATGAAAAGTTCCTTTTGATTCAAAAAGAAAAAAACCCAACAAACTGAAAACCTTCAAAGCAGCAGCAAACAACAAATTTCATTAAAACTCCCCTTGGCCAATGCTTTAAACAGAAACTTGACACAACTTTTTAGGCAAAACTTTGGGTTTTGGTTTCTTTTTTTAAATTCACAGGTACTTGAGGCGTGATGTGAAAGCAATGCCTCAGCAATGTAAGTAACAAAGAAGGATTAATATAATCTCAGCTAAGAAAAAAAGCTCAAAAATTTTTGGCAGAGCAATTAAGAGGACTTTGTTCTTTCTAAAACTTCTGTTATTTGGTTTAATAGTTTGATTTTTCAACAGTCCCTGCCCTGTTCCCTTCAGTGTCCAACAAAACCTAACAATAACGAGAGGCAAATTTTAACAATATGCTTGCTCTCCCAGGACCCAAAGACTGGTGTCAATTGCTACATTCCCTATGGAAAATTATGGTCATACACCCACTGAAACCAACCTGGAACAAGCAACACTATTTGAGATACAAACCAAATCACAGATCAGATGAATAAGCACAGAAATAAAAGTGATATTTTGTGAACTTTGGGATGAATACAGCGGTAAGAGAACAGGGGAGATGTATTTTGGGACCTTTTCAAAACAATCCTAAGCAAAGATCACTACCCTCTACAGCAGCATTATTCCACTTCCCTCATGACACATTAATTATACAGTCCCCCCCTCCAACTCAAGAAAAACCCTTCTTTAAAGTGTCCTGAAATTTAAGAGCAGTTATTAGCACTTGAAATGTAACAAAAGCACACCTCAAAACTAAAAGGCAGACTATGCCTACATCTCTTTCAAGACATCTCTGAAGAACAACTCCGATACTGCTCCTATTGTTTGACATATCCTCAATGTTACAGAGGCAGCTACGTAAATGCACGGTACACTCAGCATTTTCTTAGGAGCTCGGTGGGGTTCCTTCTCAGCCTTTCTGCTGTCTCGGGCACACAGATATTTCTATTTTGATTGCAGCATGTTTATAATGGAAATGTTCCTTTGAACTAGTTCTGCTCTAGTTAGCACCATTTTTTTTTTTTTCTGAAGTGAATGCAGCCCGTTTGTGACCCAGTGGATGACAACTATTTTCTTTAAATGCAAATACACGTTTGAGATCCACAATAAAACTTATGAACTTTCACCTAAAGGTTTAACTGAAATGACTGAAAATTACTGAAATTCCATGATTTAGCTGCCCCTTCTGTTTTGAGGTTTTATTTGTCACGTGTTTCTGCTTCCTGACCAGCTGGTTGTTTTCCCTAGAAGCTCAGGCTCACTGCTTTGCGTCTATGTCTCCTCTTTCAGCAGCTGTAATCGGTACTTGCACACCACCTTATCTCTCACTCCTCCCAGGGAGGACTTGGAGATGGGCAGAAGGGCAAGAAGAATCCCCAAAGGTCTCCGTGGTTGTTTAAAGTATCTGATTACCACAACCATCAAGCAGAAGTAAAGCTGGACCAACCCCAGAAGTGAACAGGAGGCAGAGGACAGTGTGTTAGTGAAGGTGCAGGGAGCACCAGCAGATCACCCAGAAGATGTGTGTGCTTTGCTCAGAGAAGAGATGGAAACCAAAGTGAGCAAAGAAATTATTTTAGCAAGAATGACTAGAAAAGAAGGCCAGAGAGCAGAGGATAAACTGTGCTGATCACCAGACTAAACAAGTATGGAATAAGCAAACAATAATTGATTAACCAGTTGCTAATTAGGTGGTGTAGCAATAAAGCAATGCATTATAGTCAATTAAGTGTAAAAATCAAATAAGGAGTAAGTTCATTAACTATGCAGGGAATCAATGGCTAATTAGTGAATAATTAATTATGTAGGAAATAAACAGAGCAATTAATTAGGAAGCAATTAAGTATGCAGAGAAAGAAAGAAACAGTAATCAAGTATGCAGGTACACAAACATCAGGAATTTCAGCCAAAACCAATTCGGAACATTCCATTCACTAAACACACTTCGTGGTAATTCATTATCTTCAGTTTGCTCATAAAAACTATGCTAAACATAAACTGAAATAAATCATATCAGTAATTTTCTTCTTAAATGGAAATGTGAAAAATGAAGCTACATCGTAAGTGAAGCCAGGTTTTTTTTATTCTTCCCAAAACCTCAGCATATTTCTTAATTAGTATTCTTTTTCCTTTACACTGATCATGTCTGCAGCAAAGGGAGTTCAACAAATGGATTACTAAAAACAAATAGCAAGTTTCAGACTAGGAAGAAGACTCCCTGATTCCCAAACTCCTTCACAAATAATAAAACAGTACCTGTCCTGTTCTGCTTTAAAGTTGGATTGTGGAAGAAAGAAGCACTTATCCCAGAAAAATCACTGAAATTAACAGTATTTAAGGGAATCAGGTTACATATTACTGTCATACATACTTTTAATCATTGTATGACAAAACCTAATCCAGAATTAATTTTAACTAATTAAAACCCTTCATTTTGCATAAAATGAAGGATCAGGGTTGGGTATTGTTTTATTTTTAATACCTCTTTTCACAAGAAACACAGAGCAAGAAAACAAATCTGTATTTATAAGCCCTAAATCATTCTAATGTATCCAAAACCTTTCTGCTGTCCTTGAAATGAAGGCAACAGTGAAAAACTTCCATAAATGCCTTTGAAGTTCTAGAGCTGTTAAAGGAACTAGAACTCCGTAGTTAAATATAAAAATAAAAATTCACTGGATATCTGTTGGCCTGTGGAATAAAAATTTGATAGTACACATACTTATGCATCCCTAAAATACACAGCAATGAAGTTCAGAACATGAATAATCAAGTACATCCTTCCACAGAGCTGAAACAAACTCTGTTGCCTCATCACCATCAAATCCTTAACTACAGGAACTTTCTGCAATTAAAAATCTTATTCATAAGACTATGACTTGGTCTTGTTAGGTTTTTCCTTTCTTTTTGCTGTTTCTGTTCAAATATCAAGTGCAATAAAAAGTGGGCACAACTCTTCCAGGAAAAGTTTTGGTTTTGTAAAAGAATTCTTCACACGCAAATGTCAAGCATGTAAGATATTAAAGCATTTAAGAACAATGAGACTTTTCCTTGGTAGCTTTTTTAGGTAGAAGCACTGAAATTGTGAGATAAGAGTTAATAAGAAAGCAGCATGTAAAAAGCTAATAATTTGTGTTTAACACAAGCAACGTTATTTCTCAATAAGGAAACGGTTTGAACCGAACATAAAAGAAAAACATAAAAGAATGGGCACATACAGTACAATGAATTAGGGTATCCTATATGACTGTCAAATATATTAAAAGTATTTACTTAGACATCAGACCTTACTTCTCTTCTGAATGTTATTTTTCATTTTCAATGCCATTTCAAACATACAAAATTTTCAAACACATCTTAAGCTATTTTAGGTCTTCTTTTATCTGAATTTGGACTATTCTAAAGAGTAAGCAACTGGTTTTTAATTCATCAGCATAAGACGATTACTGAGACAAAACCTGCAATACAGAACACATTCAATCAAACAAAAGGAGGCCCTGACCACGGTTGTTCTCACTTTGAGTTGCTGACTAAAATCAGAGTAATTTATATTATAATTAGTTAAATAGCACAAACATTTTTCACTTTAACATGAAGAAAGTTACAGCCATGTTGATACAGAATGCATTCCTGTAAAAACTAGAATGTTTCTGATCCAGAAATAATACACTTTAAAATCTAAACCTTTCCTGAGAGGGTGGTGAGTCACTGGAACAGGTTGCCCAGAGAACCTGTGACTGCCCCATCCCTGGAAGTGTTCCAAGGCCAGACTGCATGGGACTGTGAGCAGCCTTGGACAGGGAGGTTGAACTAGATAATTTCTAAGGTCCCTTCCAACTAAACCCTTCGATGATTCTATGATCTATACAATACAAATATAGCACGACGAAGAGATAAAAACCACTAGTTAAGACACTTGGGACATGAATTCACAACAGTGCTGTTGTGAACAGAACTAAGCTGTCAGTTCTGTACATAACCAAGAGAAAATTACAAGCTGGGAAATGAAAACAGAGGAGCATCAGGCTTTACCAATGGGAAATTCAAGGGAGTTTCAAATGTTTTTAAATTAAAGAGTGACAAGTGACAAGTCTTTAGTAAGCCTTTTAAGTAGGTGACAAGTGCAAAAGACCACAAAGATGAAAGTGCAGCAGTAAAAATCATGAAGACTGTTTTCAAACGAAGGATGACATAGAAGTTAATAAAATTTTAACAGGAATGAACAAAAAAATTTCTTGGGTTTGCTTTTGTAGCTGTTTTTAAAAGACAAATCTCCATACTACTATTGCAATAATGCAATAAGCCTAATAAGGTGTCAAAATGGGAATGCCTGGCTGTAGACAAGGATTACTGACACACACACATTCAAACAAGCTTCTGACAAACACTGTTTGTAATGCCTGTGGGTCACTACCACCTCTAAATACTGAAGACAAAGTCAGATGTACTGTTTGTGCAGCAATACCGCTTAGGGTAAAATCTGACTAAAAGGCGACTTTAACAAGTAACAGAATTCCTGAGGAATTTAAACACAATGCACAGAAAAGCAATGCCAGGAGTACACACGAGCAACAATCTCACCAAGAGGGTAGGTTGCAGGGGACACTGCAGGGGATAAAAGGTTACAAAGGCAGAAACAACCATACAGTGTAGGCTTTAATTAGTCTTATGCAGAGTGGTTAAATGTCAGGCCAGAGCCAGGACGCCAAGATTAAATATTTAGACACTGTTAATGACTGTTTCACCCAGCACGAAGCCAGGGAAACCACATGAGGAGACAGTTCTTGACTTTATCAAAAGTAAAACACAGGACCCCTTTCAAAGTGACAGTACTTGAGTTACTCTGTAACCCTGATTAAAGTAGTACTCAATAATCCTCTTAAAGAATGATAAAGAGCCAAATGTTTGTGTTTCTCTTCAACAATGTAAACTATAAAAAGATAAAAAGCATCTTTAACGAAACAAACCACAAAAAGGACTAAAAAGGTTCCAAGACCAGCTAAATCCTTGAAAGCAGCATGAAGGCTATTTAAAAGCATCATATTTGATGCTAATCATCAAAGAAGATTTTAGAAAGGGGAAGGAAAAACCCAGCACAACTAAACAGCAGTGAAAGGAAGCTTTAGTAGAAGTTTTGTCAAAGGAGGAAAACAAAAGAAGATTGTAAATCCCGTCAAATTTAACGTAAAAACACAGTAAGGCAGGTCAATAAGGGTAATTTTATTAACTTGAAAAATAAAAAGCAGAATGGAGCAAGTTTTAAAACATCTCAACAGTAACAGGCGTGCCCAAGAGCCTGTGCAGTGAAAAGTAATTTGTGCAGGAAAAAGACCCTTCAAAGAGGGTGAGCCCGCACCAAAACAAGCTTTCCAATTTGCTGTCATGTTATAAGAGTTTGAAGAGGTTTTCCACGCAAGATCTCTCAGTTATGTCACAGACTTTAAAGGCAGCCTCAACACGAGGCTAAGAACTGCAGCACTCAGAAACAAAATCTTACAATTACAAAAGACAGTCCTATAAAACAGATGGTCCTATAAAAAACAGAAAAGAAGCTTACTGTTGCAAAGGTCCTTACTGGGCTTACAACTTTGGATATTGCTCCTCTGACTTGAAAAACTAATAAAATTAAATAATAAATAATAAGAAGAATCCTTAAAAGGTATAGAAATAAGGAAAATCAACAGCACAGCTCATTTCCATACATGAGCAGTTAAATAAATTAGAATTTTTCTGCCTGGAAAGGATGGAACTGAGGACTGGAGAAAAGACAAAGTGTAAAATGAAGAACTATAAATCAGGTGTGTCATGGAGGAGATGACCAGCAAACAATCTCTATGAAAACACTGCCTGTCTTTTAGCTGATCTCCCCTTGCTGCTGCAACTGTAAGATGGGTACACATCCACTTGGCATTCAAAATTCTTAAAAGGTGACCAAGAAGAACTAAATTGAAAGGCACTAATCAGGGCTCAGCAAAGCCTGTAAGAAGGTCTAAGAGAGTATTCTGGACAAGTGTCACCGTGCGCTTGCCCTGTTCTTACGCCTCTCTATTTCGACATCAATCATGAGTCACTGTCAGACACATGATAATGTCAGGAGTGAAACAAAACTAAGATCCACATCATCCAGTGCTTTCTTAGATTATATTTTTGTAAGTCACAACACTAAGAACACTAAATAATGTAGACTCTAACATGGCTCAGTTATTGTAGCATTCAAATAGCAGCCTTCTCATTATGAGACCCCAGAGCTAGATGCAGTTCTCCAGGTGAGGTCTCACCTGAGAGGAGCAGAGGGGAAGAATCCCCTCCCTCGACCTGCTGCTCACACTGATGTTGAAATAAAAGCCATTTTTTGTCTTTTATACACTCCACCTTTACAAATGCTCCTCAAAAAAAGTTAAATGAAATTCCTTAAAAGAAGCCAACTGCCTCCACACATTTACATTGCCTAACATATACATAAAATTCAGAGCTGGATTTAAAAGGGTATTTAAATAAATAGAAAATTAAATTACTTGCAGCAGTTTAGCATAATCACTTTATCAAACATATAAAAAAGGTAGCTGTCTCATCATTCAGGGAAAAAAAAAAGTCAGAAAACAAACAAAAAGTTACAGTAAGTAAGACCTTTTTATTTCCACGTTCTAAGATCTCCCTCATGTGGCTAAATGCACCACTGCTGAAGGTACCACTGAAATACACTAATGTACAATGTTGAACTGTGAGCTGCACTACCAGATACCACAAACACTCGGAACCACTCAAAGAATAAGCACAAACTACGTGATCGGCCACTGACTTCAGAATGCCCTGGATTAAATGCTGCAAACCTGATCTTCGGAAGCACATGTACTGGAAATGCATCTGAGGTCAGATACAGTTCAGCATCTGCACTATCAAAAATATTGAACCCTCGTGACAGTTCTGGGCTAAGATATCCTCAGAACACTTTGTTAAGAGAAATGTGCTGAAACAAATACGAATTTATTTGCAACACTAGTAGTAAGAGAATTATTTCTCACTGAAAGTTGGATCACAGAATACAACAAAGCAGTCCTGGAATGCTTTTACGATAGTCCTTCAGGAACACAGCATCTGTTAGCTATTCTGCTCCTTGGATACAAGTTATTCTCCCAACAGTACCATTCTCTTTGGCATAAAATCCCATTTCACAGAATCACAGAATAGATGGGGTTGGAAAGGACCTCTGGAGATTATTCAGTCTAATCCCACTGCCAAGGCAGGATCATCTGGAGCAGGTGACACAGGAACACATCCAGGTGGGTTTTAAATGTCTCCAGAATGGGAGACTCCATGACCTCCCTGGGCAGCCTGCTCCAGTGCTCTGCCACCCTCAAGGTAAAGAAGTTCTTCCTCATATTGTGGTTAAATTTTTTGTTTTATGTTATGGCTATTACTCCTTAATGGTGGTTTGAGCAGTAAACTACCCATAAATACTCCATAGGACAGCTAGAAATAATCCAAGATTCTAAAAATTAAAATGTCAACTCAGTGAATGCCAATCAAAAACCGAATATGAGCCTACAGGGTAATTACCAGGTATTAAATTATTGCAGCACCACTTCACAAACTTGTACTGCAACAGCACACAGGGATTGTGAAATGCAGAAGGCACATACACAGCCCTACTAAGGCTGTCACCCCTGTGTAACTTTACTCGCTAAACGGCACCCAAAGGCCTGAGATGACAATGCAGGGGAAACATCTCTAACTTGGTATCTGCCTTCTGCACCTGAACTCTGAGGCCCTTGAGATATTTACACTATCTACAGGAGCTGCCAGAGGAGCGCACGAGTGTTTTAAACCCAGATGGGCACAGAATAATAGAAGGTTAAGGGGTTGGAAAGGACCTTAAAACTCATCTGGTCCCAACCCCTGCCATGGGCAGGGATTACCTCACACCAGACCGGGTTGCTCAGAGCTTCATCCAGCCTGGCCTTGAACACTTCCAGGGATGGGACATCCACAGCTTCCCTGGGTAGCCTGTTCCAGTGTCTCACCACCATCACAGTAAAAAATTTCTTCCTAATATCCAGCCTCAATTTCCCCTCTTTCACTTTGCACCCATTACTCCTTGTCCTGTCATTACAATTCCTGACCAAGAGCCCCTCCGCACTCCCTTTGCCCCCCTCCAGGTACTGAAAGGCTGCTGTGAGGTCTCCATGCAGCATTTCAGTCCCAACAACAGCTCCAGCTGCTCATTCCCTGGTATTCCCGACTCATTCCTGAGCGGGAACTTCGGGACGAGCCGCGGTGCTCCCGGGCTGCCTCGGCCCTCCGGCGGCTTCCCGAAGCACCCTCCCCGCCCCACAACCCCAGTGCCCTCCGACAGCGACGTGTTTTGGGGCGATGTGTTTTGGAGAGGGGGGAGCGGCCGCCACCGCGGGAACTACTTGTCGTGCGGAAGCAGCGTCACCATAAACCCGCCGGAACTACTCCCTCCCCATGCCCCCCCTCCCCCGCACGGATCCGTGCGCGCTCCCC
>VXAY01000602.1:122230-166709 GCA_013399855.1 Oxyruncus cristatus | reverse complement strand
GATAAAGGGAAAAAAAACAAAAAAGGCTCCCCGCGCTCCGCGTTATGGCGAATCTGCCGCGGCCGACACGGCGGTGGTGGCGCGGGCAGGGCGGGGCGGCACATGCGCAATGGTGGCCGCGCCGTGCCCTGAGGCGCCGCCCGCGGGAGCGGCGAAAGCGCGATGAGGGACGGGGGATACCCGGGATAACTGGGGCATTCCGGCGTGGGCTGAGGGACACGGGGATAACCGCGGTAATCGGGACACCCCGCTGTGGGCTGGGGGACACGGGGATAACCGGGACACCCCGCTGTGGGCTGGGGGACACGGGGATAACCGGGGTAATCGGGACACCCCGCTGTGGGTTGGGGGACACGGGGATAACCGGGATACTCGTCTGTGAGCTGAGGGACGCGGGGATAGCCGGAATAACCGGGACACCCCGCCATGGAGTGAGGGACACGGGGATAGCCAGGACACCCCTCCCTGGGCTGAGGGACAGCGGGATAACCGGGACACCCCTCCGTGATCTCCCCGTGCACCTTTGAGGGGTGATCTCCCCCTCCTGCCCCAGGATCCCTGGGCTGCACAGCTCAGGCTGACAGAGCCCTGTGATGCCAAAGGCACTTTATTTGCCACCTGTGTTAAAAAAAAAAAAAATCAAATAGTGCTTTCATGAACGTGGTACTTTAGCATATTTACTATGAAATAATCATGGAATGGTTTGGGTTGGAGGGGACCTTAAAGATCGTTTAGTTCCAACCCCCCTGCCATGGGCAGGGACACCTTCCACTAGACAGGTTGTTCCAAGCCACATCCAAACTGGCCTTCAACAATTCTGGGAATGGGGCAGCCACAATTTCTGCGAGCAACTTGTTCCAGTGCCTCACCAGCTTCACAGTAAAGAATTTCTTCCTAACACCTAATATAAACCTACTTTCTTCCAGTTTGAAGCCATTCCCACTTGTCCTGCCACTCCAGGCCCTTGTAAATAGTCTCTCTCCATCTTTCTTTTAGACTCCTTTCAGGTACTGGAAGGCCACAATCAGGGTAAACCCAAAGCCTTCTCCAGGATGAACAATCCCAATTCTCTCAGCCATTCTTTGTGGGAGAGGTGCTCCATCCTTCTAATCAACTTGTTGGCCTCCTCCGGACTTGTTCCAACAGGTCCATGTCCTTCCTGTGCTGGTGACCCCAGAGCTGGATGCAGGTCTGCAGGTGAGATCTCACCAGAGTGCAGCTGAGGAGCAGAATTTCCTCGCTTGACGTGCTGCCCACACTGCTTTTGTTGCAGCCCAGGATGTGGTTGGCTTTCTGGGCTGCAGAAATTATGGGACAAGCTTGGAGCAAAGTGCAATTTCCACCATATTAATAAGTCCATAAACAAACACTGGTGACTTGTAACTCAGGGGAATACTGAGCCTTGTGCCCAAGCCCATGACTCTTTATTATTATATATAAGTTTATTTTTCAGAAGTTTCACGTTTGCGTTGGAGAGCAGTAGGCCAACATGTACCAACAGTCTCCTAAATCACATAACTCTTTGATCTGGCTCCCATGTTAGGAATTTGTGTACTAAATTGTTTCTTCAGCTTTTTCTTAATAGGAGCTTGAAAGTCACTCCATGGCACAGCACTTATGCCACTGGAATACGCATAAACACCCATTTCTGCCTTATGTTTTTCTGGTTTATTTTTCTGTTTACCAACTACTGATTGTTAGTTTTATCACTTTCACTCTTAAATCATCAGACCTACTGTATGTATTCAATATTAATGAACTTAGCATTAAATTTCATGCCTGTTACAACAGTTAATTTCAGTACAAATGACTGTCTAGGAATCTCATTATCCTTCCTAGAGCATTCACAGTATTATATTTTTTTCTGTCATACTGCAGATGTACTCAATTAAGTAAAAAGAGTAAAAATTGTGAAAACAACATGTCAGTATTAATTACAGTAATAAACCTAAATAATTTCCTGTTGTAAGAGAAAGAGTGCATGTGTATTAACTGAGAAATAGCTTATAAAAATATTTTTAGATGTCACCCTTTATATCTCATTGATATCAAGAAAAATACAGACGTGGGCAAAAGGCCACAAAAGTTCTATATGCCTTAGTCCAACAAAACAGACTTTAATCCAGAAAACACCTGTAGGATGATTTGTATCACTAACATTGACTCCGTAGCCCCAAAACAGATTCACCACAGCCCTGGGACTGATCTGTGCCATCACTTGGGTGTTTTCTGATCCTGCTGTGTTTCACTGCAACATTACAGTGCAAGCTTGTTGATCTTCCTGATGCGGAAGCAGCCTCTCTACCACCACTCCATCTCAAAAAACAGCGGGGGCTGGTGTCTGCAACTTTCCTCTTTCTCACTGTTTTTGTTTTTTTTCCCTACCTTTCTCTGCTGGATGCTGAACTAATTCCAGTGTTCTACTGTTTAGCCTAACAGACAGCCTCACAGTTTTACCATAATCTTTGTCCCTGGAAGTGTCTTTTGGCCTGGACAGAAAAATACAGCTTATGTATGGGCTTATTGAAGCAAATGCCTTTAGACTGTGGTGGGTTGACAGAGAACAAAATGCAGCCCTGGAGCCAAAGGGAAGGTGGGTGCCTGTTATTTAAGTCACCGGGATTTATGGGAAGCTGTAGTCAAAGATGTAGCAGGGGTGGGAGTGCAGAGAATTCCAACAGTACCATGGCACATCGTCCAGACACCCAGATCAGGAATGCAGAGGGAAGAGCACCAAGAGAAGACACGAGACAGTAAACCAGCAGGGTTGCTGATGACTCGTGGGGTGAGGCGAGATGAACGCACCCAAGATGAAAATTACTGTCAGCTCCTAAAGAGCACAGAAGATACATCCAAACACAACCCTGCCAATCAAGGAACAACCAGGAGCCAGGATCACAGGGACACAGGCCCCTGTGTCCCTTGTCTTCCGTGTCACCACAGGTAATTCTGGCGGGACTACCTGAACAAACACCCTTGGTGCTCATGGGCATGAAAAGGCAAGTGCAAGGAAGAGAAATAATTTGTGTGTAAAACACAGTCACCTGTCCTAGCTGGTGTCTTGCTCCTTTACAGCTCCAGCCAGCCTTACACTGAGTTTTGTACATCACTTGCTCCAGGTGCCAGGAGGGCTTGGCCAGGGCCAGGCTGAGCCTTAGCCCCCTACAGAGGCTGACTGGGCAACTGCACTCTACCAGTGTGCACCCCATCACTGCACCTCTTGCTCACGATGACTTAGGTGAGACAAGTCTTACTGGGACATGTTCCTTAGAATTTATGTCAGAGGCCCTAACAGAAGGCAGAACAGAAAGACCTGACCTTTCCAGAGGCTGTGGTTGCTCCTCTATGAAATTTCTTTGCCTCCGCTGACCCGAATGACAGAGCAACATTATAGCAGATTCATCAGTGGGTGTTCTGACCTCATGAGAAGCAGTATTTAGGAATCTGTAGCCTGCTGCCTTGACTTGCCCTCTTCACCTCCTGGACTCCTAGTGCCCCTTTCTGCCCCTCTTCCCATCCACAGTCACTAGTGCACGTATCTTCTGGAGAATGTTTTCTATTAGGAGCAATAAAGATGAAGGCACACTTATGCTCAGGCACACTGCCCATGAAAGGAAGGGACTGTGCTCTTTTTTGGACATGAGTAATATTCATCCTTACCTTGGCATTGAAAGAACATTCTCTGGTCCTTGAGTCACTGAGCCTCACTACAGGAAGTAGGGTGGATTTTCCTGCCAAGAAAAGCACTTGTCCCAAATCTTTCACATAGAACCACTGGTCAAGCATCGATATGGCATGTGGTTTGTTACTTTTTACATACAGATATTGCACACAGTTCTGCTTTGCACAATCCCAAGCCTGTTTAAAAGGTCACATTAAAAAAGGCTTATTCTTTACCAAAGAGAAAAAATCAGAGTTGCAGTCACTGTGCTTTGGTGTCAAAATGTCTTGGGAGGTCTGTCTGTTGGAGGTCAGAAGAGAAGGAGAAAAGATATTACTGCTGGGGTGCCTGGCCAGGTCACAGAACTACATAAAGCAATGTTTTTGCAGCTCTGAATCACCAATTTCACAGCTTAAACAAAAATACCCTCAAGTTCTTCCAGAAATTCCCCCACATGTCATCAGAACCCACATAACTCATCACCAGCAGAGTTCAACTGCACCACACACAATATGGATCCAGGCCATGGGATAACCAGCATGGATTGTTAGGGCCCTCTCTGAGCAGACAGCAGTGATTCTTGGGGCTGTTCTGTGCAGGATCAGGAGCTGGAATTCAGTGATCCCTGTGGTTTCCTTCCAATTCAGGATATTCTACAATTCTATGAACAACTCCCACTCCAAGGGAGAACCTGATCCTGGTCTGTTTGTTCATGTCATTCTGTCACAGTTTCCTTATTGACTAAATATAAGGTCCACTCTACCCATGCTTTCTCAGTCCCTCCTGCATATCTCCTTGTCTGACCTCTTTTGCTGCCTTTCATTTTCCAGCCCCTGTTTTCACTCTCAGGAATATCTTTCCCTGTTTTAAGTGCTCTTTCCAGATGCTTTCTGCACTTTCTCACCCCAGCATCTGTCCAGCCACTTGCTGATAAGCTCCTGCACTCACAAGTGCTCATCAAATACAGCCACCAGTTCCCTCTCTCCAGCCCACTGAGTAGCTCCTTGTTGTAGACTCCGTGTCTGGCCAGTATCAGTTGACTTCTCCGGAACCAACTCTTGTATAATAATAATGGTAGTAAAAAAGTCTACCAAGTGCCAGAGAGGGCAAAGTTCACATATAGAGCAAGTCCAGTGCTGCACAGGGCTTCAGCCTGCTTGTGGAGCCGGAATCCAGGAAGGGAGTGTGGATGCCCTTATTGAAGGCACAGCAGATGCTGACTACACCTTTTCCCAGTTACATGGTTTGGCTTTATTCACAAATTGGTTTCACACTTGGGAAAAGTGTGCAACTCTTGCACAGAGTGCACCTTGTTTGGCTGTTCCAGAAGAGCAGTCCCACAGAATTAGGGTAGTAGTGAAATCAATCAAAAGTTAGAATTAGTACTGCCTCGTACAGCTTCAATTTCCATTTGGTTTTGCATAAGCTATTTCTGTGGATCTTTAACATCACACAGTCATATACTGCATATGAGCAAGATCTCTGACTCATTCAGCATTGCTGACGTACCTGACCTAGATATGAATGAGGGCTACACAGCACAGTCTGTAAAACAAGACTCTGCCTCATTTGTTACAGAAGCTGGAATACACTGAGAAGTGAACATGAGGTTTTATGAAGGGAAATAAGGAACAGATTTTTCTCACAGAGTTCATTCATGATACAGAAACAACATTCTCTGTTTGTGCCTTCCTCCTTTTCTGCTTGCTCAGCATGGCATTTGCAATGTGCTTTGAAAAACATCATGCATTTCTATAGCTGAAATTTTTTGCACCTGTGCTTAAATGTGATAATTGCTTTTAAATCCTCTTATCCTAGATGTCTTACCTTGAACAGATCCAGCTAGGGAAACTTTTTACCCTAAACTTTAGTGCTTCACTTTCCTTTTTTTTTTCCCCACAAGCATTTTGAGAAAATAAAGCCATTTCTGTTGAAGCAGCAAATCAATATAAATGCCCCATAAGCACCCAGAACAAAATGAACTGAGCCACAGGGAGGATGCAAAATTCTGTAGAGGGGCAACACAATAATTGCCTAAATAAAGCAGTTGTCCTCTGACAGAAAACAGTAAATTATGTGATCATGACCTAAGGATCTGGAACAACAAATATCAGCAAGTGGATAAAAGCAGACATATGCCAACAGTCTTGATTTAGACCCTTAATGAGCTTCTAGTGCTTGAATTTCCAACTTGATTTTTAGTATAATACCGATATTTTAAGATAAAAATCCTTTAGCATTTCATGAAGTAGAGTATATAACACATTCTAGCAGAAGAGCAGAACTCGTAGATATTACAAACTAAATATTGCAAGAAATATTGTAAAAAAACCCTTCACCTTTAAGTACGCTTGCTGTAGAATTGAAGAAACCAACCCAAAAGACCTGTCTGGGTTCTTTATTAATGATACGCTGCACATACACTTTACCCCATGTAAGTTTCCTGCACTTGCTTGTGAACAATTTTTTGGGAAATATAAAGTTTTCACTGAACTCAGTGTTGTGCTCTGGTTTCATAATTTTAAGAAGAGCCATCTGACCAAAAAGGAGTTATAGACACCCATGGAAGGTACATTCCTAATACAAGTAAAATCACTTTACAAACTCATGTGAGGATTTCATGACCAAAGGCATTGCAGTCTGGGGCAGGTGGGATCTAACTCACATAATTCAGAAAGTCTTACAAACACCACTATTTTTATACAGCTTTCCCCCTTTTGATTAGCACATCAGGAACTATGATTCTTTTCTCTAGGGATAAGAAGTACTTTATTGGGTGCTACCTAAAGAATAAAACATTGATAAAATAAGATATCATTTCATGTCATTTTAGCATAACTGATCTTTAATAGAATTGTTCCAAACTGGTTTTTTAATCCTAATTGGAGTATTTACCTCATGAAACCCCTTATGCATGTTCCCACTCTGAGATGAGTCTTTATTACTGCAGAGATTTAAAAATAAAAAACTTCCAGATTTTTTTTTTTTGTTTTAATTTTATTTTAATCACTAGAGCAAAAGTTCCCTTGTCCTCAAAACTGAATGCTTGGAACCAAAAATATAAATATTACAAAAAAAAAAACAAAATTCCAAGTAATACCATACCATAATTGTTAGTATTTCAAATTCCCCACGTCACTGCAATATTTCTAGACATCCCTTAGGGTCATTTTGAGGACATAATACTCATTACAGACATTACAGAATTTTAGCCAGAGCTTTAGTCTGGCCATGCAACGTATGGACACTTCATTCCAGGCTTAATTTAAGCAGTGCAGGGTGACAGTTCCCTGGTGACAAAACCGTTCAGTGCTCTGCCCACTCTTTTTCCCTGAGCTGTTGAGTTCTCCTGGCCGGTAACTGCTCTCTAACTGCACCTGTTAAAATCTGTGAACCCATGTGCTCTATATTCAATTAACAAAACAATCTAGACACAAAACTTGTTTAAAAATAAGTATTTATAACCTGGATTGGTTCTCTCAACCAGCTGTACTGATACAACTGACAACTGCACTGAAACAACAGACCAGACAGGAGAGTGGGATAACAGCATTTGTTATGTGTAACATCTCATAGAATCCTAGAATTGTTTAGGTTGGAAAAGACCCTTAAGATCATCAAGTCCAGCCATTAGCTGAGCACTGCCAAGTCACCACTGAGCCATGCCCCCAGGTGCCACATCCACACATCTTTTCAATACCTCCAGGGTGGTGATTGCATCACTTCTCTGGGCAGCCTGTTCCAATACTTGACAACCCTTTCTGTGAACTTCCAATAATATCCAACTGAAACGTTTCCTCGAACAATCTGAGGCCTTTTCCTCTTGTCCTGTCACTTTTTGCCTGGGAGAGGAGACCAACCTCCACCTGGCTACAACCTCCTTTCAGGCAGTTGTAGAAAGTGAGAAGGTCCCTCCTCAGCCTCCTTTTCTCCAGGCTAAACAGCCTCAGCTCTCTCAGCCACTCCTCATCAGATTTGTGCTCCAGACCCTTCCTCAGCTCTGTTGCCCTTCCCTGGAAACACTTCAGCACCAAAATGTCTTTCTTGTAATGAGGGACCTGGAACTGGACACAGGATTTGATGTGTGGCCTCACCAGTGCCCCCTTGAGTACAGGGGGACGATCACTGCCCTGGCCCTGCTGGCCACACTATTGCTGGTACAGCCCAGGGTGCCATTGGCCTTCTTGCCCACCTGGGCACACACTGACTCACGTTCAGTCACTGTTGACCAGCACCCCCAGGTCCTTTGCTGCCGGGCCACTCCTCAGCCACTCTGCTCCCAGCCTGTACACAAGAAGTCACAAGTTCTTGTGGCTCAAAGGGAGGACCTGGCACTTGTTCTCGTTGAACCTCATACAATTGCTCCCCATCCATCAATCCATCCCATCCAGATTCCACTGCAGAGCCTTCCTACCCTCCAGCAGATCCACACTCCCTCCCCGTTTGGTGTCATCTGCAAACCCCACCGAGGGGTGGAGTCGATCCCCTCGTCCAGATCATCAATAAAGGTATTAAACAGGACCGGGCCCAACACGGAGCCCTGGGAAACCCCACTTGTGACTCTCTGCCACCTGGATGTGGCACCATTCACCACCGTTCACCACCACTCTCAGGTTTCGGCCATCCAGCCAGTTCTTAACCCAGCCAAGAGTGCACCTGTCTGAGCCATGGGCTGCCAGATTTTCCAGAAGAATCCTGCGGGAAAAGGTGTCAAAGGCTTTGCTCAAGTCCAGGCAGACAATATCCACAGCCTATCCCTCATCACTAAGGTGTCACCTGGTCACAGAAGGAGATCAGGGTGGTCAAGCAGGACCTGTCTTTCCTAAACCGGTGCTGGCTGGGCCTGACCCCCTGGTTGTTCTGTTCAGTGGTGACGCTGAAGATGATTTGTTCCATGACTTTCCCTGGCACCATGGCCAGGCTGGGAGGCCTGTAGTTCCCTGGGATCCTCCTTCCAGCCCTTCCTGCAGATGGATGTTGCATTTGCTGACCTCCAATCAGTTGGGAACCTCCCCAGCTGGCCAGGAGTGCTGATAAGTGACGGAGAGTGGCTCGGAGAGCCCTTCCTCCCTTCCCTCACTACCCTTGGGTGGATCCCATCCGGCCCCATGGACGTGCTTCATTATTTTTAAAATAAAAGCACCATTGTTTAGTGAGAGCAAAGACTAAACTTTGTTAAGTAATTAAGTAGTTCTTCCTGGGTTTTGTAAACTGTTTTTCCACTAAGGGAAAACTTGAGCCATATTTACATCTGTGGAGGTAATCAACAGTGTCCATTTAAGATAGGTTCTGGGGAAGGACACAGAGGAGAGTATTATCAAAAGCTACACAGATTTAAGGGAGTTTTTTAAAGTTGGTACATATTTTTTTTCACAGTTTTATTTTCTCACTGATTTCAAAGGGAAAACAACTTGAGGTGATGCTCTGCACTTGTGGAAGTTCTACCTGAAAATCCAAAGGAGATGAATGCTCAGAAACTGTAGGAGGCTGTTTTGCAACTAGCTTTACGCTTAAGAAAGAAACGTTGTCATTGCTTTACTGTAAATGCTACATTGTTCTTTTTCCCACAGTATCTGTCTTCAGTAACTGTGTCTGCTTGTTATTTTTATCTGCCATGTTTAATGTGGAGTTCTGTGTTTAGGTCTGCATAATTGCTGTTTTCTTGTTACAGAACATTAACTTTATGCTTCCAGTAACAACTTTATAATGAAAATGCTAATAAAAATGGGGCAGTGCAAACTACACAGTTACAAATCTCTTCAGAGCTTAGTGTGAGGCTTATCATAATTCTCGACATCTCAGGATTGTATAGTCTACTGATACTGATTACACTGCACAGTTAATTTAAAAATTATCTCCTGCAGGCCTGAGAGAAAGGCAACAACTATAAATAACTTCAGAAAAAATATATACATACTGAAAATGCTTCTAATAAACAGATTCTGGTTTTCTCAGTGTAGCAATATAATCACTGCAGGACTCAGAAATACCCTGTATTAATCACATTTCTGCTTTCAGGTTTATACTGTTTAATCCTATTACAACTGTACAGCATGTTTTTCCTTTGGTAGGTGATGTCAGACTAGCTGGAGACAGCAGCACAGCTGGAACACTGTGCAGATTTAAATGGTGGTTTTCCTTGTTCTTTAAGGTGCTTTTGGATTGGGGATTGTTTTCTTACACAGGCTCCTTCAAGAGAAGAAATTATATTAAAGAAATGAAAGTTAAGAAATGTTATGTGCTGTTTCTTCAGTCTAATACAAAATGAACACAAAATGAGCAGCTGGACTGAGATAGAAATGCCTGTGAGAAAGCAAACTTTGCCTGAAGCTTTTCAAAACGTAGCACTATCAAAATAGAAGATTATTTATATTTATGATGATATATAAAAAGTGCAGCACAATATCCAAACAGCACCCTGACTTCATTGTCTTCACCTTTACTGTGATTCAGGGAAAGAGGAAATACATATTCACCAAAAGGAAAGGTAAATTCATACTACAAATAGCACATTCTCCACACTACTAAGTGGTACTGAAAAAGGCACAGAGAGGTGTAGAAGATAGACATCTTTGTTATCGTATTCCTGCTGGGAAAGTTGCCACAGCTCTCATGGAACAGTGAGCTATTAATAGGATAGTGGAGCAGAGAGAAAAAACAGCACCGATCATGCTGGGTTTGATTTATTAACCCTACAGTAGGAATTTGACAACCATGATATGCCCAAATTATATAAATCTGAGAGTTCCTACATGATTTGCCTGATTTTAATTTGATTAGACATGGCATCATATGTTTGACTTCATCAGATTGCTGTACTATTCTGAATCTTCATCAATTTTCTGTAAGATTAGCATGTCGTTAAATACTTCATACCTTAAATTCCCTCCCGGGAAAGTGAGAACCACCACCAGTACCTACCTAAATAATTGTAGTTCCTTGAATTAATAATACATTATATATATATATGCATAGCACCTGGGTCTAGAGGAAGGTGCCCATAGCAGGGGAGTTGGATTAGATGATCTTTAAGGTCCCTTCCAACCCAAACCATTCTGTGATTCTGTGTTTCTGTTTTAGATGTATATATTTGTTGCTGTTGTTGTTGTGTTCTACATGCAAACCCAACTACTCACGTTTTGGTTTGGTTTTTTTTTTCCCCCACATATACTCTATTTGTGCTACAAAATGCCTGTCATACTTTATTTACTGATGGTTCTTTTTTTTTCCCCCAATAAGCTTAACTAGAACATGTCATGCCTTCATCTCTGCATCAAGCTCAGTGGATAAGGCAACCATAAGTTTATTCAATAATCGTTGCTTCATTACTAAAACTGTTTTAATATTACAAGAAGCATCAAATATATGCAAATGTATGCAACTGAATGATTTTAAATGAAAAACTGCTGCTTTTTAAAAAACAAAATCACCACAGAACTCAGGCTGTCTGCAAGTGTAGCATTCACTTTGCCAACTCTTTTAATTCTATTTTTTACATAAGAAGGTAATTAAGTAAAGACTTTCCCATTCTTGGGGACTGGTGATGGCACCTTTCAGTGTCCTCAGCTCACTGGCAGCTCCCAACCCACTTCCATGAGCATCTGAAGTCAGATGCAGTAGTGACTGAGGCGTGGGAATCCTTTCCTCTCCTGACTCTGTAACAATACGTATGGGAATATATGGAAAACAATCTGCAGCTAAATTCTTCAGAGCCTACAGTCTGCCTACAGCTTCCAGAGGGCTTCACAAGCATCCAGACTTCCCCACTGGACTGATGGGACCACTGTAGCCATATAAAACCACTCTAAATGAGGACATGCTTACTTATGAAACCAGGTTAAAAAAAAAGGGTGAATGATCTAACCCATGTAATGTCAATATCATCGATTTGCTAATTGGTCTTCGCACACTACACTGCAAATTCCACAATTATTGGAGCCCAGTATTTCCCTCTTCGACATACTGAATAGTGATGAAGAAAATCCATTAAAAAGGAAGAGCTGTAAATAAATCCTTTTCCAGAGTGATATGGCTTGACTGGCAAAAATTTCAATCACCACCTATTCGTTCTTTGCTCCTTACGAGGAGGAAAACACATGCACTGCACAGTGTTCGTGGGTATTTTAACCAAAACACCCCATATCTCTTACAGGGGAATTTTGAAGGTAGTATAGAGATTATGCCACAAAATGTTTTAAGGAAAATTTGCAGTTTTAAAATTTTCCTAAAATCACAAATATTGCTCATCTTTTGAATACTCCAGCTACTGAAAAGTGATGGCAGCAACAGTGGAGTCTACATGCAGTCTGCGTAAGAGAAGGTGACTTCACATGTCTGCACTCCATCTACTAGGGCTGACAGAGGCTCCAGTTAAACTCCTTAAATAGTATAAGCTGTTTGAATTTCCTTTTTTATTACTCCTCCAGTTTAAGCTTGTGTCTTCAGGTTCCATTGTGTAATATCTCAAACCCAAGCAATTCTGTGCTCTGTCTGGGATTGTTCTCTTGGCTATGCTACAAGGGTTTTCTCATCCAAGAATAATTTATTATTCCTTTTCCCTTCCTCCCTGATAAAAACATGTTCAATGTGTTTAATTTGTAACTCCAGTGCTCTAATGAGATAATTGCTCCAATTGAATGGTAAAAGAAAGTAAGTTTTGTAGCTTGCACACCTGAACATTTTCTCTATTTTTGGAGCATTCTTCCGGTCTGTGTTCTTTTAAAAATGAGTGAAAAATTAAGCATTAAAGGTTGAGCTGGATAGACTTCTTTCTGCCTCACTTCTCTTTCTCTGAAAGAACAGCACAGTTGCATAATATGTGGAGTGCAGTCCCTAAAAACCATCTGCTCGGTCTCCTTTCGTTAGTACATCATGGCAAGGGCTTGGGTTTGGTTATTTTTGTAACACAGACACCAATACTTAAACATCCAAGAAAAGCATACGAGTTCAGCTTTCATGTATTAGCAGGAAAACTGCTAATACATTACTCGTCCCTGCCATAGCTCAGCTGTCAATTTTGCAAAACTTGTTTATGATTAAACCCAGGTACGTATTGGGGACACTTCACACGCTTTATGCCTGTTTACATTTGCTCATATTTAGTATCTCCTGATATATTCTGAACCATAACTGAAGCCTGATTATAAACTCATTCATATTAATGAAAGACAGAAAAAAACATGTTAGAAATCAGTGAAGTCACCCAGATGTTACGGAATGTAACGGAGTCAGAATTTGGCCTTCAGTCACAACAGATATAGTCTCCCACATCAGCTGCTCTACTCTGCCATTCAAACAACCATCAAATCCAATTAATAGATGTGAGCTATCACTGAGATTAAGCCTTTGCAAGTTGTTAGTTTTGTGTGACCTCACCCATTCTTCTAGCACAAACACTGCAGCTCAAACGAAAACTCAGGGAAGTTCAGTTCTGCAGGATTTCCCAATATCCTATCTGGACATACCAGAGGACATCAATCCAAGGTCCAGGAGAACCTTCACGTGCCTTGTGGTTCCCAGGCCTGCAGGCCATGTCTGCAGGAGCTCCAGTACTGGAACTGTCAGTGAAAGGTCTGAGCCTGGCCCAGCACAACCCTCCACATTCCCCCTGTCACACAGCAATACACGTGTCCATCCTTCTCTGACTCCTGAGAGGCAAAGCAAGCTTTGCATCCCTATTGTTGGGGAAGCCCAGACAGTGATCTTGTGTCCATCAGGGAAAACCCAAGTCTGCCATCTATAGCTTTGGGGAAGGTTTGAAAAATCACTGTATCTCCCTCTCCCTTCCCCATGAAAATGCTGCCTGCCTAAAACCTACCAGCCTGGCAGTGCAGGCCTGTAGCCCTTCCTGTCTGAACTTGTCTGCCTCTCCCAACCACTTCTTATCCCCTCTGACACACACTTCCTTCCTTCCTTCCCCCAGCAACCTGTCTGGAAATGTGGAAAATCAACTTTTCTTTCCGCCATGTGCAAGCCCACACAGGTCCCTGGATGAACTCTCTCAGTCACCTCTCCCAAAATACACCTAATAACCTGGAGATTCTCCCCTTCCTCTACTCCTGGAGGAAAGCAGAGCCACCAGTAGTCCAGAACTGAAACACAGCTGTGGAGCCTGCAGAAAGTGCTGTCCTCACCACAGTGTCAGAGAGCAGCACCAGTCACCAGTCCTTCCCATTAAGGTACGATGATGACCACATCCATGGCTATATCTGACTGGGATATACTGGTGGCTGAATGCCGCAGTTAGTGGAAGAAGGGCAAAAATAGACTGGAGTAAAGCAGAAATTGCACGAGTGAGTTCAAGCCATCCATCCCTGAGCTTTCTTTTGGAGCATGCAGAATTGATTCTTTACAAAACAGTCATCCCTGAGTTTTAAGACCATTTTGCTCCAGGAACACCTTTTCTTACCCCCCCAAGTGGGTTCCTCTTGCTCAAGAGTCCCCCAACATCACTCAAGCAATGCTACCTTTGCTCCCTCGGTCACCAGAATACAACCCCTCCATCACCCCCAGGTATGAAACACCCACCTCAGCTCCCTGCCCTGAGAACACCTTCCATGAGCTACAGAACAGCTGCCAGGAGTCGAACAGGAAAGGAGGGAACACACAACTGTGAATTTCTCTTATGTGAGGGGATGGAGCAGGCCCAAATTAAACATTATGCGGTGCAGATCCAGCCCCTCAAGGGGGAACAGCTCTGGGCACTGTGGGCACAACCTTTTGGGTGGTGGTGGAAAAAGAGCCAGGGGAAGGAATCACTCCCTGGAGCAAGTGTATTTAGCAGCATAGATGTAGCCTGTATGCTGGACAGATTCAAATCTTATTTATGGGGGGAGACCTCTCTATCCCTAAACCAAAACGCATTAAACTCCTTCCATCTTTATGCAACAGTTCCCAGATGCATGGAATGTATGTGCCTGCTTGTGCAATAAAAAAAAAAGGTATCTATCACAAACAAAGAAGTAAGAGGTCTAATTTAAAATGCATCTACATCAAAAGGGCTGTTTTAATAAGGAATTGCAGCCTTCATTGTGCATCCCTCAATACTAACTACTGCCTCATCAGCTGAAGCATTAATAAGCAAACATTCTTATCGGCATAGCCCTAGGAAGAACTTCACTAGATCTTGATTTTTCTTACCTCTACTACATATACAGTCTTTATGACACAATACCTTAAATCTGTACTTTAAGGAATCAAAATAAATAGAAAAAAAGTTTTAAGATTCAGATCTGTATGAAAATTATTTGATTGTTCAAGGTAAAATTGATTTTTCTGCTATTAAAAAAAAAAGCTATATCCAAAACTTTACTATTACTGTAAACATGATCCAAGATTATTTAAATATTTATTGTCTGCTACTGACCATGTGAAAGCTTTCATTTCCTGAATTCACTGATTAAAAATAGGAACTTCTAAGTGCAGCAGCAAACTCAAAAATGTTCAGAAAGGAGCAAAAAATACGTAAATCCAGGAAATTTGCGCTTCAAAAACCTACAGAAGACCAATCAGTTTAGTTTACCAAGAAGCATATAATCATAGCATAAGGAACATACGTGAAGAGATTTCTCACAACTTCTGAACTTAGTTTCCATTAAGTTTTCTAATGAAAGGAAGCCAGAGCTAAACACAGATGTAAATATATTTACTAGCAGGAGATATCACTGTCAGAACTCCTGCAGAACAGAAAGAACCAACATACCCACACTAGTGCCTCTGACCTGAAAACTCTATTATCTTCCCTCCCCTTCACCCCCCAAAGATTCCAACTTCTGATAAGATCCAGTTTGCTTCTTGCTTTCCTGCCTCGATTCCATAAGCACAGCGTTTTAAATAAGACTCTAAATTATGCAAGAAGGGGTCAGGGGGTGGGACGGGGGAGTTTCTTTTTTTAATAGCAGAAGCCAGATTTCATTTGCACTTCTCTGAAGGTGACTGTCTGAAGTTTGTGTCTCCAGCTGACAGAGCCAGACCAGTAAATCCCTTGGCATAGGATGAATCCAAGAAGTGACTGTGCCTGGAGGACCAGAGTGGCTGTGACAGTGGAAATCCTGGGTGTACGTTTTGTCTCCATTACAGGCAGGAGGCAGCTTACAGTAACTATGGCAGTTAATAGGATGGAGAAGACTTGCACAAAGATCATATTTCATGAAATCCCTAGCAGCTATAACGTTCCTGTTGACTGTCAACACTAACTGGAATCCAGGTTAAAGAGAGATTTGCTGGTGTGAACATCTCCAAAAAAAAAAAAAAAAAATGCTAATAGATCGCATTTTCCACTAGATGGTAGTTAGTCAATTCAACTAATTTATTAATATTTGGGGAAACATGTTTATTAAAAAATGCATTAGGCTATGCACTTAATGTATACATTTCCAGCGTGTTTTCCATAGCCTTATGTAAACAGAGCTCAGTTCACAAAGCATCTTTCATCCCTGCTGCTTCCCTTTTTCCTGTCAGACAAAGATAAGGCTTGTGTGAAGTTTGGAAAAATAATTTTTCACTTTATTAAAATGGCAGATTTTTCAGATAAAGCCATATTGTTTACAGGAAATGATTTCCCTGCTGAGACAGTGATGTTATCAGACAACAAATCACTGACTGACATAAACTGCATTTCCTTCGCTCTGCTTACAGGGCTACGCACTGTTCCACGGGCCAGGCTTTCCCCACCTGCAGAGATGAACACATGAGGGGATCTGCTGTTCCCTAAAGGAGAAAACCCGTGCAGAGTGTTCCTGAACTGTCTGAACAGACTTACGTATCAGAGGTATGACCCTCACTACTCACATTCAGCTAACATAGGACCATGGTGAAGTTTTAACTCTGCCCTTGCCATGTACATAGAACCCCTATAAAATGTGAATTAAGCTGGTCAGAACTGCTGTAGCTGGTTTAGAGGGAGTGAGCTGAGCTCTGGAAGGACAATCTTAGTGAACACAACAGGCAAGTAAAGCAGGTATCAATGTACTTTTATTGAAATATTTTGATTTTTAGCAGAAGACAAACCCAGGAAGAATTAAACAGATGAGTAAATGAGTATTTTTAAAACTGCCATGGAAAAAACAACATACTAACTGTTTCTATGTGTCTTTCAAGAGAAATTGAATTTTTGACTGTTACGTGAATTACCATTGCGGTTTTATCTATAAAAAACTTCCAGACCATCTTATAAATCATGCACAATCTATCCTTGTCCCAGCTATTTATCCCGTTTTGCTTTATGCCGTCACTGGCGCCATGGGATTATCACTGTTTATCCATTCAAAAAGCACCAAGAGAATGGAGGAAAGAAGTGAACTATGCTATTTAAACAGAGTTTCAAATTCTGCAGTGTTATTTTATGCTTGGAAGCCTTGAACGCATTCTAGAATAGAAATTTAGTTTTACTTTAGCACAAACCAGAATGATAAACATCACCCCGGTGAGGAGGAACAGTACCAAAATCAGTGTAATTATCAAATGAAGATTTTCACAGGAAGTAAATTAAGTTAGCACCTTACACTTTCACCTCCCTCACATGTGCAGCCAAGCACATGGAAGGGAGCACACAGGCACAACGGTCCTTCTGTCAAATCCTCACTTAAAAAAAAAAAAAAAACAAACAAAAAACCCCCGTAAGTTTGGTTACCTCTAGAAATTTCATTTCATGATACTGGTTCTGGCACTCTTCAGTGAGTGTGTTTTGTCCCTTAGGAAGAGCCAAACTACTTGAAATTGTTTGATAGAATATCATTAAAACGTAATTTTACTGCCCATTTGGCCAAGGAGTGGCCAAAAAAAACTTAACCCCCAAACCTGGAACCACTAAGAACTCAATGTCTTGCAAACCCCAACTATTCAAAAACATTAATTAAAGCTTCAACAGGCTCATTGGTTTCACCAGCTTTTACATTTTACGTTTTTCTCCTGGTTAGTTTTCAAGTGCTGCATCAAAAGTGGTCACAACTGTTCTTTCTACAGTAAAGTAACAGTAAGACTCTAGTTTGGTCATACTTAAAGTTTCTGCAATATGAATTCTAGATCTGAAATGCATTTTAAAAAAACGAAACCTGCTGAAACACCAAAAATACCTCCACATCTGATCTGCTCAGGTTCTTTACTCACTGGCTGTGCTACCAACAAAATCTGCCCCACACAGAGGCACTGGCTGAAAAAGATAAATCTTACACCTACTGGTTAGCAGTAAGTGTTGATTTGAGGATCCCTTCTTGCCATGAGACTTGAGAACTTAAAATTCTCTCAAACATAGTCGGAGATGCCACAAGGCACCTGACTGGGGAGTGGAATAGAACAGACTCATAGATTGTTTTATGGAGGTGCTTTAATTACATCATCTCTCCAGAGAAGGAGAACTCATATACCTCATACTTCCCCAGTTCACCCCACTGGAGAAGAGTGTTTTGTACCAGTTAAACAGATGTAATGAATAAAAATCTAAGAGAACATGTTTGTATGTGCAGACACGCACACACAGTAAGTACATGGTTGCACTGCAGTGTTCATGCACCAGGATGATCTTCAGATACAGAATCTGATGTGATTTCTTGCATGCAACTGCCTGCAGTGCCATATATATCACAGAACCTGCCCACAAGGACTTCTACACTTAAAAAGAGCTCCTCAGTTTGTAAGCAAAAATAAAAGCACTGCAAAATGCTTAATTATAGCAAAAAGGGGTTCATGTGTGTGACTTCAAATGAGGAAAAATCCTCTTGATAATTTTTAAAATGTATTTCGCCTTGTAAGTAAAAAATGTTACATCTCAGAGTCTGAGGTTTTCAAATATTCAAAGGGATACCAAATTGTAAAAGCGATTCTCAAGAAGCCAGGTTATGTTTCCCAATGCTGATGAATTCTATGTCCTTCATTCTTCCATTTAAATAAAAATATTTGAGTTTTCTTTTTTACCTTTTGGTACTTAGTAATTTTCTCCAAATGCTGGAGCCATACTTCATTTAACAACACGCCCATGACCAGGAGGAATGTGATTCCAAGAGATAAGAATTGATCTAAGAAGAGTTACTAGGAAAACAAGAGATGTTTGTTCTCCTTGTTTTCCTATCCAGATCTTCTCTTTTTTAAAGATACAAAGGGCAACAGAAGTGGTTAAATCTTACCAATTTAATGATCTCTTGGTTTGGGGATGACTTTTGCTGTACCCAATAAATCTATTCCTCCTTTGACAATGAGCAAGTAGATAACAAGCAATAAATCACTGCTGCAATCGAGAATTGAACATTCAATATAAGATTTTAGATGACTTCTCTGTCATCAGGGTATCAGAAGTTACTTCTCAAGCAAAGATATATTGTCACAGTTTATTTGCAATTAGAAAGATATGGATCCCATCAGTTAAAGGCTGCTTCACAGTAAATATGTATGCCTTTATACATCATGAGTATTAAAAAGTTTCTAGAAATACATACTGCTTCCACAGAAATCAGCATTTATAATACAGTAAATTTATTTGAATACTGCCAAAAAATAATATTCCCTGCTTGCCAATATGTCACTTGGTCATTGAGGAAAGCTGCCTTTTCAAGTCAGTTGAAGTAAACATCCATCCCCCAGCCCCACCACTTGTTATAGCTGAGTGTAGGATGTTTACAGGAACTAAAAATTAGCTTTACAATACAAATACAGCACTGGCTTTCAAGATACCAAAGAATGAATCTGCACAGACATACTTCAAAGTATTTGCACAAGTCGTAATGCACATGCAACTCTTATTTTCTATCTTTACTGACATTATTAAGTCAAACCACATATTTTAACGTTTAGTCTTCTAAATATCAGAACACAGTGATACACATGTACCATCCCTGATGTTGCAAGAGGGAAAAAAAGAAGTTTCTTACAGCCTGAGTATATCAGGATTCCGTTACACTTACCTGCCAAGGCCCTTGATTTTCAGAGCAGACCCCTTCTAGAATTCTCAGACCATTTTCAAAACTGAAACTCAGCAAAATATATATGGGAGAGTAATGGGATGGTACAAACTGGGAGTCCTCAAAGATGCCCATCTCAAATTTTGTGCAAAAGTAAGTCTTTGTGATACAGAATATTTCAAGTTTCCTTAGCGTGCTAAATTTTACAGCTTTGGTTGTTACATTTGTACATGTTCCTAAAGTAATTCTCATTCCTCCTCCAGAACTTTTTCAAGGCACTTCTCATATTTCAATTGTTTTCATTCTTAATTTCCTCCACACAGATTTAGCTACTCAGAATTACAAGTCATTATAACAGCAAGAGAGCAGAACATTCTAACTTCAGCTTTAACATCTTATATTTTACAGGTGTGTTTAATTTAATGTGAACAATCTCAAACAAACAAGACCCCAGCAGTCCAGGAAAAGAAAACTCCAATGAATCCAATCAGTCAAGAGGCCAAGCCTCAGCTTTCTCCCAGCTCTTCTCTGAACAGGTGCTTTGCAGCTTTACTGGGGAAGAGGAATCACAGATGCAGATTATTTCATGCACAGAGGAGGGGCAGGGAAGCCCTCCAAATGTTTTAACAGTTGTTCTTTGTATGAAGGAAAACATGAGCTCAAGCATTTCTGCTGAACACAGCTGTGAGTTCAGAGCAAGGGAAGACAGGGCTTCGCCAGGCCAGTCTAAAGTCACCAAGGACTTTGATGTGTTGCTCTTCAGTGGTTATAAAAAGCATTCAGAGGAACACTACAGGCAACTAATCCAGACTCCAAACACTGGACTTCAGATACTCCACTTGCCCAGCAAGAGATAACCTTCCCTCCTCCAAAGGTAGAAGGATCTTGCACTTGCACACACAGCACACAGCAGCCACCCAAAATTAGCAGCTGTGTGTCCACAGTGGCACTGCTGGGCTCTGGACCCCCAGCCTGGTTTTCATTCCGGTATTTTCTTCTGCTTCAAAAACGGTGCCCTGCAAAATATCAGGAACTGATCCATGACACTCTAACACAGGCAATGGTCAAAGGCTTCACATGAACAAGACGAGGTCATTTCCTTGTTGATCACCAGGCTGAGGTGTTAAATCATCCTCTTCTGTACCCAAAATTCACTGCTGTGTTTGTGGCCCTCTGCTGCCTCATTTTGCAACAGTTGCTTCAACTCCTCACCCCCACCAGCAGAACCACCCAGCTAATGCCAAATTCCCATCCTCCCTTCCCAGCAATCCCAGTACCTCGAGCTCACCTGGAATCATGGCATAAATATGCATTTGGACAACACTAAGACATCCACTTTCTTCATCTGCAAACCACAGCATGAGACATGTTAAGATGGTTCAGTACTTTGTATTTTGCAAATAGAAAAAGCAGGTCCTTGCATTTCAACCACCTGGCAAAAAAAACCTCGAACAAACAAAAATGCAGTGTGGATTTTTAAATTTATTTATTTCCTGCTGTTACAAGCCACTTCAAATTATTTTCATGTACTGACGTGTGACAGCTGTGTTTGAGTACATGTATTTGACCAGAACAATATTAATGTATGCACAAGTACAACTCCAAAAGACTGGACTGACAAACTGCACATGAACTAAGCTTACAAAAAAAAAAAAAAAAAAGGCAGCACTTATCTGGCATGTGGAACAGCTAAGACAGCACTAACCAAAATGTCCACTAGATTAATTTAAAGCTAACACATCAGAGAAGGCTATTAACAGAAAACACTTCCTTTCTAAGTCCAAATGCTACAGAGAACTAGGAAATGCTAAATATTTACAGCAAAGATAGCTTGGAAAACAACTACCAGCACTGTTTTTGTTTGTTTGTTTTGGTTTTGGTTTGTTGTTGTTGTTTGGGGTTTTTTGTTTGTTTTTTAGACATCAAGCTCTGTAGATTCAGCTTTAAAATCCTTTTAAAGCTGATGATTTATCAAACCAACATGATTTATCAAACCAAACAGATAATATTTTTAAAAATGTGATTTTAAGTGAGGTTATACTAAGTGTGCAAGTTGCTTTAAAAACAAATCTTTGTAGAGGTGCTATCAATGAATTAGATCAATAAATAAGTTCACGACCTTCCATCACCACATGTGTTATTTTTGTACTAAAGAGAACACCCAGACAGAGAAACAAAATGGTTATGGCCATGGGACCATCACAAAACGATGGCTGTCCTTAGTTCACCTTTGGTCATTCACTGATAGCTTGAAAATCATCACCTTTTCAAAGCTTATTAGTCCAGCTTTCCCAGGGCTAAGAAAATGCAGGAGTTTTTCATTCTGAGAGAAAATATTTCACTTTTTAAAAGTATTTGTATCTTTGGACATAATCATCTTTTACAGAACCAGTACAGTGAAGCTGAACAAATAATATCCAAGTTTGTTCAATTTAAGTGGTAGTACCAATGCCTTTCATTTAAGTGTTAGGGAATAAAAAAATAACATTTTGGGAGGGGAAAGAATGGAGAGCTAAATTATTGCAAGAATATTTTCTGTCTTAGCAGCAGTTATTCACATAAGCCTTCCCTTTAAAAATAGAAGACTAAAGAGAAACAAAGGAGGAAAGAAATCCCAGACAAGATCCAGGCAACAGCATGTGCAGATCCCACTGGAGAAAAGTGGCAAGTCTAGAAGCTTTTCTGCAGAAAGCTGTTCCTGATGACATGACTGTCGTAACAGGAACTGAATCAGCAAAGACTTAATTCTGAAGAAATACTTTCAAACACTTTCAAGCTGTTATTTCCATGGAAAGCAAACTTTTGCAGTGCCATGGTGAGGGCAGCACAAACCCAGCTGACCACAGCACAGACCAGGGCACACGCTGTGCAGGGGGAGAAAAGCAAAAATACACTGTGTCATACTTTTTAAACCTTTACTCTGGCCTTGGGTTGTGTCCAGCTTACAAACAATTAAGAGCACCACCCACTCGTGAGGAGACTCTGAATGTGTAACTCCAGAAAAAACAACACAGCAGATCAGATTCCTGCTAATTATTTGGCAGCATTGATGATATTTCCTTAGAGCTGCAAATAAGAGAAGCTGCCAGAACAGACAATTCATAAAGCAATGAATGGTTTATGGGTAACTGCACAACAAGTTGAACACCTCTTGCCATTCCAGTGCAGCCTAAACCTGCAGTTCATACCACAAAGCAGTGAAGAACTCTGTTATGAGTGACATAAGCAACAGCTCTTCATGTCCATTTCAGACTAGACTTTAAGAAATCACACCTACCAGCCACCAGGTTAATTCAGGCAAAGGCAATTCAGCTGTGTCTGTAGAAACAGTGTTTGAAAGATACAGGTGCACACAGGTATTTATGACAGCTTTTCCTCCTGCTGTTGTCCAAGCACAGCCAGGTGCAGCAAACATCTGACTGAAAGCTGGGACTGGTACAGCTTCCAGTCGGGGATGTTTACAGCAACAGACCATGATACATCACTGGAGGGCCTCAGTGCAGAGCAGCTGGTCACCTTTAGGGGAGGGAAAATAAAATAAATAAATATTTAACTCATGCTTCTATAGCATTCCAGACAACTACTGTGCAGCTAATACTGAAGAAAACATTATTTTCACATTCAGTAACAAAAACACAGGTTTGGGAATTTAACATAAATTACTAATCTAAAGTTTAAGCGCAACATCTAGAATAAATATTCTCAATTTTTGATATGCTCTTAAGAGCTGTTTGGGTTCAAATATATTCATTTTTATTAATATATTATTTTATATTTATTTATAATATATGTTTCATTTATACATTTAGAATAGACATAAATATTCTTTTAAAGGTCTGCTGACTTTAATTCCCTATACCCTCATTCCTGGAGCCCTCAAAAATAAACCGATTTCCACTTCGAACATCCTATGAATGTTGCAAATGGCTATCCTTTCATAAATATTTATGTTTTTAAACATAGCTTTATGCAAAATCAAAGACGGAAGCAAAACCAAGCCACGTTCATAATAAAATGTCAGAAACAGAAATTTGACAGAACTCTGAAAATATTTACCCTGAGTGTCAGAATCCTGTCTGATCAGTTTAAAGATCTATCACAAACAACTAATTAAAAAAAAACCCCAAACAACCCAAACCCACCTACCTATCTTTGGGTAAGCATGAAAGGAGAAGGATGGGGTGGAAGGGAAAACAACCATGGAACCATTGCAGCGATTTTCTCCAAGTTAAAAGCACCTTTATAATATCATAATTTAGTGTTTACAATGCATAACACTGAAAGAGGAAATAGCTACACCAAAGTAATTTATTAAGTGCGTTTCACCAGAGTTAGTTGTATGTTTTCCTAACGCTCCATATCCACACCACCGTGCATCCACATAATCCCACAGTCAAAATTCTAAGGACTCCTGTGGTGCTCCTGCTGTTGCAAAAGTTTCCCTGTCTTTGAGGTGGACATGGAGGCACTGAAACTGCTATCACCAGACTTTGGTTTAAACACATAATTCTGGCTTGATCATATTCATGTACTACTTAGATGCCTTAATTTTGTAATTTATAGCAGAATGGTTTCCTTTTACTGAAAGCAGACTGATATATTCCCCATTTAGCAGTCTTTATCATTTCAGAAAGAAAAGACTTGTTCAATTCAGAAGTCTTCCAATACTAGATTATAAGTAAAATTCAGCAATGTAAGGTTGCTTGTTCTGGGGGAGTATGTTTAGGCCTCCAAAGCAACTCATAAAACCAGAAATTATGACAACAAGTTCAAAAGTCAAGAAAAACTACAGTATTCAAGACTTCTCAAGTTACAGAAACCCAATCGCATCCAGTTTACAAAGACAGGTCTCCCCCTACAACATGAAAACTTGTTAGTAGTAAGTGAATTTTGTCATTACAGCGGCATGCCAAGATTAAGGAGGAAGCTGCATGCAGTCACTATGGATACCATGCTGACCTTCATTATTTTTGAGAATAAATAATTAAAAAGCCAGTGGTCATTTGCAACAAAGGCCTCTTCAGGCTGTTCCAAAACTGAAAATTCCTATTTTACATTGGAAAGAAATAGGCTATTTCATGCAGAGGTAGGCACATGGTATTTGTCTAATTAGGCTGCTGAGCAATAAGCTGCAATGAACCATTTCTTATACTGCTTTCCTTTAACACTTACTTCTTAAGGAGTAATGAAGGTTACAACAATGTCACCTGCCCCAAAGAGAACAAGCTCTCCACAACCTCCTTTCATTTTACCGTGTAAATCATCACAAAATTGCCAATATACATGACAATGAAACCTCTTGCTGCTTTATTGAACTCGCTGTCAGCCATAAATACTTACACGACATCTTACAAAGTGATTGTATCTGTATAAAAGGAGCTGAAATTTTCATTTCCAAATGAGGTGTTAGAAAGGCAGAGGCATTACAGGTCACAGTACAACTACATGCTTGAAAGATACCGACTTCAGAAGAGTTCAGTCAAAACTGAAGCCATACATTCATTAGGAACAATCTGCAGCTGCTTTTCCAACCACTTTCTTTATTTCAAACAGAAGTAGAGAGTATACTCCAGCTTGCCTTAAAGGCACTGCCCTCTTGTCCTTGTAAAGTTTAAAAGCTCTGAAAACAAAGAGGATTTATTCTAACGTCATCACAAGCTGAAGAACTTTTGAGAGTGCTGGCTTCCGCTCATGCCTTAACTGTTTTTCTTAAGAACAGCAATCAAAGATATATATAATTGTTTGAAGTGTGAAGTCCCCTCCTAACTCCACGTTAGAGAACACATAGAAAGATGCAAATCTTAGACTACATCAAGTCCTTCTGACACCTGGAATTCACCTCTTTGTCATTTTCCAAGAGCAATGTAAGATCACCTGCCTGGGAACTGTTCTTCAGCTGCCAGAACTCCAGAATAACAAAAAAGGTTTAATACTAGAAAAGAGACGCCATTACAGTACCTCAAGTTTGTGTTCATTCACCATTTCCAAACAAAAGCCATGCAAGCCACCAAGATTCACTGCAATTTTCCTAAGCCTTCAGCATTATCTTAACAACCACACTGAACTTCTACTGCATCTTTCATGAGCACCTTGAACACAGAGTTCAACAAGGAAGGAGAGAGCAGAAAGGAAGAAGGGAAGATGGTGAGGAGTCAAGCAGCCAAAGAGAGCTGCTTCTTTCTCTTCCCCCACATCTTAAAGACATCCTTGCTCTACAACCAGCATCAGCACTGGAACTCACTGTATTTGAGGCCTCAGCTGACACATAAAAATAGTTAAGTGTAAATGGAGTCCAAAGCATCCTGCATGCTTGTGTGTGTGGGCTTTGGGGCCAGGGTCCTGTCAATCAGTCCATCTATCAGTCAAAGCCATTTAGCCTCCGATGCCTGATGTAAGCAGAGGGTGACTGGAAGTGACAGAGGCAGACAGATGCTCACTGTTGCTGTGAGTTTGTTTTAAAGTCATGCGTATTGGCCACAACAGAATTGAGAGTTAAATGTTAAATCATAAATATTAAATGGGTTCTTGAACTGCACACAAGTTTGAATACAGTGGCAAGAACTTCACAATGGAAGTCAACAGCCAGCATCTACCAATTTTCTAATGATTAAATCCGGATTTTAAAATTCGATAGTATCCCAGAGCACAGTCTAAGGACCAGTGCTACGTGAACTGATATGCTCTCAACATGCTCTTTATTCCCTCCCACACAAACTCCTCTGAAGCATAAATCTAGGTTAAAAAAAATAAAAATAAACAGACTTTTTTAATACTTTCCCTTTTTACCTTATAGTAATGTAATTATACCAAACTATTGAATACAAATCCATTCCTCTCATACTAGAGTTAAGTAACGAGAACAGATTTTATATTGAAGTCCTTATATATGCATTTTTTCTTGCTTTGGTGGAGGGAGGGGAATCAGGGAAAGAAGAACAACTTTTCACTAGACAGTTTATTTCTAAACTAAATGCTCAAAGAAATTTATCCAACTCCAAAGTATTAAGAGATTAGACTTACACCATTTCTAGCTGGCCTTATAGTGCACAGGCATTTTTATTCCACTTTTTCAGGAATCACAAAGAATAAATTCAGCTATTTACCCTGGGTCAAAGTGTGCTTGAATCAGCACATTTTAAGAACTGTAGTTTGAAGCACATACATAATTAGGGATTGAATCTAACATTACCAACGGTAAAGAAAAAAAAAAATCTTGATATTTTAAAAATGTACGGGAAAGCATGAAAGTAGAATGTTACCAGCATAGCTCAGACTGAACTTAAGTGAGGGCTGGGTATATTTACCATATATGTAATTATTTCAGTAAAACAAGCCACTAGAAGTCTGTGTGGTAAAATAATATTTTTATCTGACAAAAGGAGTTCTAAGGAGGACAAAACACTGAAAAATGGTGACGGTGTAATCCAAAATAAAGGTCAGATTCTGATTCCATATTACCCCAATCTGAGTCTGAACAAAGTTAGAAAAAGTAATAAATTTAGTCTGCTCTGGCTAAGAATGATGGCAGCAGTTACACACCCCCACTCCACCACCAGTGTCTTTTATTCCTTGGGCAGAGCAACACAGCTCAGCCTAAAGAAACCATATGTTTATTTCTGGAACACCATCTTGGCTCTCCATTGGGTGGAGTACCACACCCAAGATGTTATTCAGGCAAATTAAGTCTTTATTTCAGGGAAGTTCTGCAGTAACTGGTAATCTCCACAGTCACCACAGGAGGTAGGAAGTGGCTAATCCAAGAGCATTTTGCTTTAAAAATGAGCTAAAATAACTTTAAAAATCCATGTAACAAAATAAAAACTTACAGTGGATTACCCTCAACATCCCGACCAGTAGATTAATCTGTAATCAAGAACAGGAGGAAAGAGCAATACCATCCTTGTATTTTTGTTCCTCAGCACACAGATATTAAGCAGTTTATATTGCTATATGATATACAGCAAACATGCACTGTTATCTTCACTTTTCAGATCTTAAACTTTTCTAGCAGGAGAGCTACAACAGTGCACTGACTACAAGAGAAACCTGAACAACTTGAACTACAAAATCAGGAGAAACATGAATACTATCAATGTATTAGGCCAGATTTCACATAAAGATTTGATCCTTTTCCTTATGTTTCCATAGAAGTATTCCTTCCTCAGTTTTATCAAGTACTTTTGGTTGCACAACCTCAGTAGGTTTAGCATTATAACTCATTATTGCTGCCCATGGCATAGTTCTAATTTCATAGTTTTAGTTATTTACCTTCTCTTTTGGTCCCTCTCACAGAAAAGGAATTGTTGCTTCACTTCTGGTACAGAGCTACAGGGAAACTAGATTGCTTAACATGGGATAGATTCTTGTAGACAATTACAAACTACTAAAACAAATCACTGTAAATATTTCCAGCTACCTCTACACGACATATCTCCACATTATCCTGAAGAGTCTTCCAACTCCTAATCTGGGCTCACAGTCTGCCTTTTCTTCTTCCAAGGTAACCAACCTCTCTTATCCACGATGACAAAGCTGCCTTCAGAAAATGAGCTCTTTCTTTTTAAAAGCATCTTTAAAATAAAAGATTCAGAAGATCCTCCAACCTGAAAAATACACAGAAAGTTCATATGACTAAATATATAATCACTGATCTGGCCATTTTAAGAGAGTGGAAGACAGAAGCAAAAGGGCAAAAACCTTAACACTTGACAAGAAAACAAAAAAATACATGTAATAGATGTTCATTGCAGCAGTATCAGAAGAGCTCTCTATCCATAAAAAAATAATGTAAATACTGGAAATAGTAAAGACTGAATTATTTGTAGCAAGTTTACTAAAATGTTGAAGTCCTCCACCCCCAAATATGGCCAAATACAGATAGAAAAACCTTTCTAAAAGACTGAGACCAAAAAATCTATATAAACATGTCATTTGTTAAGCTAGGTTGTTGGTTGGTTGGTTTTTTTTGTGTGTGTGTGTGTTTTTTGTTTGTTGTTTTTTGGTTTTGGTTTTGTTATTGTTGTTGTTGTTTTTTTGTTTTTTGGTTTTTGGTTTTTTTTGAGTGGATATCAATTGAGTCTGGTGTAGCAGACTCCAATCAATGACACATTTAGCACACTCCTTCACTTAATGACTTTTCACTCACATTTGCAATTATAATTCTCTGGTGATATCAGTTGCCAACAATAGTTCTCTGTAACACTGTGAGGAAACAAGCTGAGAACTGGAAGCAGACATCCCCTGCAAAGTCCCTTCGCTTACCTTGCTGAACAAGGGCACGTTTGGATATTCTGCTGACAGCAGAGTCCAACAACTAAGTAAGTCTGCCCCAATTACTAAATTGCTGCAGAAGCTGGTAAGGGCCAGGGCACCAAGAGAACCACAGGCAATGCTCCCATTTTAAGGATAATCCTGTGTGAATGTACTCCAATCCTTGCAAATGAGTGTATTTGCAAAAATGACAAGTCCTGGCATCATCACACTCAATTTTCAAAACAGAGTCTGCAGCCTGTAGACTTTGGTGAAAGTACAGTGCCACAACCACCAATTTTCCCTGCTGTATCAAGTGAGCTCAGCTGCTCCATTGCAATTAAATCCCGAAGGATATCAGACTGAGGACTGATCTGTACACCAGTATCAATCCTGACCTTAATCCCAGAGCATATACACTTTTTAAAATTACTTCAAAGAAAATAAGCTCAACCCAGGAAGCATCCAAGTCCCAAAAATCAGATAAGTGCACAGTACTTGGCTTTACAAAGCATCTTTGTCCTTATGCACAAGTTTTTTTTTTTTTTGAAAAAAGTCTATTGCTTGTTTTGCAATAATCCCCAAGAGACCCATTCTTTTAAGCACACACATCCAGGCTGCTTCCACAGAGGAAACAGTCCCTGCAAGAACAGCACGCAGTCATGACTTCTACTTCAGGATCGACAATCTCAAAAACAAAACCAAAACCATACAGCATGAAATAACACAAAACTCCTTTCAACTACTCTCAGACTGATTATCTCTATTTAAAATGCAGATTTCATGAAGTCCTTTTCAAAAAATAATATTCAGGATTTACTGACAGTAATTGGAACCAGACACACTGTGCTGGCCAAGCAGTTCATTTGGAAAACATTACTCCATATTATAGAATCAATCTTAAATCGGATTTGACAAATAGACTTGGAAAATTACTACTTTCAGAGCCTCTCAAACACCATCTCCTCTAGAACCAAGCCACCTCCTTCAATAATATATAACATGAGACTTAAAATAGACTTTCCTAGTCTGCAAATATGTCAGGAGTATAACTGATAAATTTGAGTCATGTTTCCCTACTTGGAGCAGTGTAAGAGTTAAAATTTGGTTACTGGACTACAAGAAAAAGCATTCAAGTTTTTGGAGAAGGCACAAGTGACTTTGAGTAGGAAAGCTTTTCATAAATCATAAAAGTAATAGTTAGTTGTCATACTGACGGTTAAAAATTTTACTTAACTACTAAATAAGTAATTTTTTAATGCTGTATTCTATACAGAAGTTCTCCTAAAATTATAGAATATGCTGAGCTGAAGGGACCTATCAGGATCATCAAGCCCACCTCCTGGCCCTGTGCAGGACACCCCATGAATCACACCATGTTCCTGACATAGCTATCATCTACTAAAAGTGTCATGGCATTCACAAGAGGTTCCCACCATACTCATATCTACTCAAAAGAAGTAGAGAGTCCCATCAGCTTCTGGAAGGAAGATGGAACAAATACAAATGAAATTATTTCAATAACCTTAAAGAGTTAACAAAGATTTATCAGAGGCAGAATGAACCCAACCATCCTCACAAAAGGAGCTGGGGGGCCCTGATGAAAACCAAGTTGCCCACGGAACACACCTGGATTTTAGGACAACTTTCAAGACTGTCTCCCACCACAGTCTCACCTGGGAGCCGAGGAGCCTCAAGCTCAGTGAACAGAAGGGAAGCTGACCTGGAAAACTGGCCGGATTTCTGGCTCACGTGGCTGCAACCAACGGCTGAATGCCCAGCTGCAACTTGGCTCTGGGGGCCAACCCAGGCCTCCAAACACTCCTCAGCAACCAGGCAGAGGACGCAAAGTGCACCCTCAGCAAACTGGCAGGCAAAGTGGAGGGGGGAGCAGAGAAAAGGCCGCTGACACAGGCAATGGCAGCGCTTCCACAAACACACACAGACCAGGATAAACCCGAGCATGGGGCCAAAAGAAATCTCAGCAGGTTCAGAAAACTGCAAAGCTCTGCACCCAGGGCACAAGAACCCCACAAATCAGCACAGGCCGGGGAGAGCTGGTGTGGGAACAGCCCTGCTGGGAAGGACCCAGGTGCTGGGGCAGACACCGCCTGCAACACGAGCCAACCTGAGGGATGTGATCCCTGCCCTGCCTTGCCACTGACAAGGCCACTCTGCACACACCTGGGGCTCAGGTGAGGACCCCACTGCAGTGGGAGACTCAGGAACCAAGGAGGGTCCAGCCCTGGGCTACCAAGATGGTCAAGGGCCTCAGGGCCATCACCCACAGGGAGAGGCTGATGGCAATGTGCCTGTTTTCTCTGGCACAGAGAAGGCTGGGACCGTCTGAGAGCTCTCTACAGCTACACCAAGATAGGAACTGTAAAGTCAAACACTCTGAGCACTGCCAGACTGGATAAGGAAGAGCATTGGCCACAAAAGCAGCACGGAAAATTCAGGTTGGACACAATGACAAATTTTTTCACTAGGAGGGTGGTGAAGCCCAGGCATAGGTTTCCCAAACAGGCTGTGGATTTGCGTTTTGGGAGGGTTTCATGGCTTCAAAGGTCAAAGCCATGGCTAGTTTAGTCCCTGCTGTGAACAAGTGGTTGGACCAGACCTGGAAAAGTCTTTTCTGACCATTACACTTGCAACTCCATGATCTCATTAATTCCTGGGACATTCTTCTAGTAACTATAGCCTTGTTTATGTAATTGTCCTCAGACATGGTGAAGTCAATATCTTTGGAAAAAGAATTATCCATAGATTACATCAGTACAGACTTTCCTATAAATAGCCAGGTGTCATCAATACACTACAGTGCCACCATCTCAAACAGTTCTGAAATCACAAATAATTAATGTTAAAACTATTTTGATCAGCTGATGCCACATATTTAAAAAATAAACTTCAGAGAAAATAGACATTGCATACCTAAGCCTACTGAATTTAAATATGCTGCCAAACAACTATCTCATGGTCACCTTTGCAGATGACATAATGTTCTTTCCAAAAAGAAACCCTTCAAATTTGTACTTTTATGCCAGTACATTAAAGAACAGGCAATATGAAAGATATTTTCACTTCGCCTGCTTGTAGAAACTCCCTCAAATTTGAAAGAGGCAGCAGAATGTTCCCACAATACATAATTTTGAACATGGAAACTTTAAAGTGTCACTCTGAAGCAATACATAAGGATACCTTACATTTAGGGACAGACTACAGATTATCAGTCTCTATTTTTCCCCACCAAATCTCATTTTTGTTTTCTCCCAGTACTGAACACAGCTTTTCAAATCACGATAAACTAAATACAGAAGATGGACAGCAAGACTCCAATTGTTCTCTCACACTACAAATGCAGAGCTTCAGTGATAATCAAAGTTAAACCATTTACAGTAAACAGTTTGGGAGTAATTTAGGACTAGAAGGACTGGTTCCTACCACTCACTCCTAGGACAACACAGATTAAGCAATGATTCCATGCAACAGATGAAACAGTCTGGTGAAGGGGAAACCTAGATCAATACCTGACAATAAAGTCTTGAGTTTTGAGTCCTTCTGGTCCAGCAAACCTGGAATTATCTTATGCTGTCAAACTAACAATGAGACATACCCAATTTAATCAAGATTAGTAGCTAAAGTGAACTCTTTGCCTTGCATTGACTGAGGATTTTTACACCCTTTGGTTAACTGAAGTATTGATCTAAAAAAAGCCCCAAACCTCTGCCCACGTTAGTGGGTAGTGTACTGCAAGAGGAGGAGATCTGCAAAACCAAAAAGTTTGTGCTGACGAGAACATTCAAACTACATATATTGCATGGGATCTCACTTCAGAGTAGGCTCTAGTCCTACCTAAGGTCCAAATATCCTTAAACCAAACCCATCAGTAAAGTCCAGATGCACACATATCAATTCTGTTTCTTCCAAAACATGACTTGCATGTTCAGCAGGATCAGCAGCCAAGAACACCAGTACCCAGCCTACAGTGACAGGTATTCTGGGGTAACAACACACAGTTGTACTCAAGTTAACCTTGAAGCAATTTTTATTAGCTCTGCAAAATACACAGCAATGCATGAACACAACAACTACACACAACAACTAAACTTCTTTATCACGCCTCAAACAGAAAACAACTGCGCCACAAGAACATCATTTAGTGTTATTTGGTATTGCTTTATAATTATCTTAATGAGAGAGGATGTTGCACAATGACTATTACAGAAACATGAAAAGAATACTCACACCACAGAGTCTGACTATGGGTGCACTTTCAGGATGATAAGAGCACTGTGGCAGAAGAGTAGTCCTGTTCTGTCTTCCTCCTTCTTGTATTGCTGCAGGAATTTTTGAACTTCATAATGCAAGTTACTTGGACAACCACTGTATTAGCTGCACACTAATCCTGGGCAGGGGGTTAAAAAAAAAAAAAAGAAAAAAAAGGTTAGTTTTCTGCTATAGCAGGCAGCTGATCTCAATCACTGCATTAGAGAGCACCAACCAAGGGCTGGACTGTCGGTGGTGGCAACATAGTAAACCAATACAGGTGAATTGTTTAACCACAACAGTAACCTTCCTCCCACCCCAAAAGAAGAAAGAAATACTTAAGACCTCTGGTATCAACATGTTGAGTGGGGAACAGTAACGTGAGCAAGATGTGGAACTCAAAGTAAACAACAACAAAATTAATTTGGCAAAATGGTGCTTCCCTAAAGGTAATATTAAGTTTGCAACCATTTAGATGCAGCTTCAATATTTCCCAGCCTTGCAAGAAAAAACTGACATTTGAAAAAAAAAAAAATCAGCAAAGGAACACCAAGTTGCCTTTCACTCCCTGCATCAAAGTTCACCCCCACTGCAAGTCTGAAAATATCCTTCAGCCTCTTTTGTTAACACTGCACGTTAACATGGAGCTCGTCCCACAGACCTCTGTGCCAAACATAGTCAGCAGCCTCCACCTCCATGGAAATCAGCTGAGCAGGACTTCCACAGTAATCACTTCTCCTAAATGCTGGAAGGAGCTCTAAGTCTCCTCTGTGTTACCAATGCTCCAGTTGGCAGCAGGTGGTACAGTACAGGTTAGTCCTGAAAGCACCTGGGCCTTGGAGAGGCCACGGCAAACCAGAAGAACATGAGAATAAACAAGGTTTCTGAGTAGTCAGAAATATCTAAAGCACCTCAGGCAAAACCCCTCTTTAAGAGCTTGGCAGTAGAACACATTTCTGAATACTAATATTCCCAAAGATTATTTGTGAAAACCTCTACCCAAGGATGTGGTTCCATCCTCCTCTGGTGGCTGCGACTGACACATGAGCTGATGACACATGAGCATTAGTTACTTCATAAGGTCAAGGGTACAGCTCTGCAGAATTTGCATGAATGATGCAAGCCGAGCCCACACAAAACCATTATTAAGTCTGGAGTTTCTATGTTCAAAATTTTATCAAGATTTTAAAGTGAACTTTACAAGAGCCCAAAATAAAAGCTCATTAAAGCCAGGCATCAAGCAAAACAAGTGAGGCAAAAAAAAAATTAAAACTTTAATTTAAAAAAAAAATTAAAAAAGCTGGCTACGTAATTTCACCATACTTACATATGAGAAATAATGTGTTTACAAAAATAAAAAAATAAGCAAGCATGGTTCTTCATAGGAATCCTGCCATACTCAGTTCATGAACCAGAAGTTCCCTGAAAGAGGTTTGAAGAGCAAGGATGCTATAGTCCTAAAGATTTACTTCACCTGCTGGAAGAGCTGAAAAGATCACTCAGCTTTCCACAAACACTTGTTTCAATTACTTTTTTAAAAGCCAAACAAACAAGGACAGGTAACTGAAGAAAACTCCCAAGAGTTTGGACATGGACTAAAGCAGTTTTTAGAGACACCCACTGCTTCTATCCTTTATATGAGTGACCAACTGCAAATTTCTCAGTCAGTTGGTTCAAGGCCAGGTTGAGTGGGGCTCTGAGCAAACTGGTCTAGTGTAAGGTTCCCTGCCCAAGGCAGGGGGGTTAGAACTGGATGATCTTTAAGGTACCTTCCAACCCAAACCAATCTCTGTTTCTCTAATTCTAGCATCTCAAGGAGAGGTCAGTGGAGGCCTTATTAGCCCAACAGAAATGTAAAAACATCAAGCAATTCCTCTAAGGAATTAATTAAATTAAAAAAAAAAAACAATTTCATGTCAAGTTTGTAATCTTTCAGTGTGAAGAATTAAACTTTAACCGGTGCTAGAGTAAAAAGCATTAGCAATAGCATTTTTAGAGCAAATAGGTTCTGTGAAAATTGCTAAAAGTTAAGCTGTACAATGGGACCAACACAGGCACACTTAAGGAAATGATGCAAATACAGGCTTCTAGTAATTTTTATGCAATAAACACAAGCACCAAAACTCAACCCTTGCACAAAGCTACAGTCACCTCCCTTAGGCTCCACTTAAATGCAATAAACAGAGTATCATAGTTGGCAATATTTGTCAAACTCTGTATGCAAATGCAATCTAATATTTAACCTTGCAAATTCCAACTTAACTACAATACTATTTAAAAGTAGAACACCTCAGTCTAATTATATTTTACAATTTACAGTGGTAGCTCAAAAGACAGGAAACATCAGAGTTATCAACAGTCTGTACACCACAGTGCTTCACACTCAATGATCTACAAGTCCCATCTGTGCAAAGATTAACCAGAGAGCTAAAAACTTCAGTTATTTCTTCCCGCTTTGTAAAATGAAGTAAACAGCCACATAGTTCAAGTTAACAGCACATTATAAAAGGTCTGAACTATTAAGAAATAGATTTGTAGCCTACCAGTAAAGTGACAGAAAACCAGTATTCACCTTCTCATTTAAAGCAGGCAACTTAGGAACACATTCCCCTTTCCACCAAAAAAAAAAAAAAATTAATAATTAACAGTCTTTGAGAATTGCAGCAGAGGTTTGATTTTATTGGAACGCCTGGTACTCTCAGGAGAAATTTAAAAGTATTACACATAACAGCAATTTAAGCTATGTAAATAAAGGTCTTATTTCTTAATTTATATATAAGCAAGAAGTCAGATATCATTAAGTACGACAACAAGGAACTCCACACTCAAATTTGTGTTGTATAAGAAAGGGCAACAAACACACCAAACGTCTCCCTGATCTTATAGAATACAACTTCACATTAACATACAGAATCACAGCTTCTATCAGTTAGGACCAAGGAATGTTTAGGAACACAGATTCATTTTACTCTGATGAGATTTTACTGCTTCTAGTTAATATTTGGCACAACCTGATTTTTAACAATCAGCTTAGCAGATCCTGATCTAACTAGTGTGTTTATCAAGACAAGTCATTTAGTCACCGTATTCAAAGTGAAAAACTCATCATGAAATTTTAATTAGGCTTTTGAACTCAAAGCAGTCATATGAGCTGAAATCAAATGAAAACCACAAGACCAGACAATCATGCATAATCACATAATATCTGTGGATATCAACTACTACATTTTTTTTGTAATTAATAATATTAAAAGCATTGGATCAAATGTGGCAAGTCTTTTTCAAGTTACAGAGTAATTGAGGAAAAAAACACCAGAAGAGATGAAGAGTCAAACAAGGCAGATGTGTAGTTTAGGAAAGTATCACAGATTTCCTTAAGGAATCTTATGTCACAGCTGAGTCAAGTTTGACTATGGCAAGCTCTGTTCAGTGTTAGGCTAGAAATATGCACACCAATCTTCATAAAGCCCTAAAAGTCACCTTAATTTTCCTTCGTGTTCCCTTGAAATACTCCCTTGGTACATTCAGAACAGATGAGGGGCAGGCTGCAGAAAAACTAGCCTCCCTGATACCAGAACATTCCCAATGTTCCAGTGACCTGAAAGTACCTGATCCTGTCAGCAGACAGCTCAGTTATCTCATGGCAAAGGGCTATGTGAAAATGAGGATGTCCTTGACCTACAGTGAGATCCACGGGTTATGCTCACAGAACCCCATCAAGGAAAACATTCCTGAAAACACTGCCTTTGTCTTACTGGGATAAAGTACACACCTGACAAACTAATATTAAAAATTAGTTAGCTGTAGTATTTCTTATCTTAACCTAACCTCATGGAAAAAGTGTGTTTACTTATCCTTCAAGAACTGAGTGCAATATTGATTTCTCTTAAGTTAAAGTTTTACTGGTTAACTTTACTGAACAATAATTTGAGATAAGCAAAACTCCAAAAGAAGTAGATTGGGGGGAAGATGAGAAAGAATATTTATTTACAAGCATGAACTGTATATAATCAGATCATTTCATTAAAGTTTATCAGCAGGGCTAATAATAAATCACATATAAAATGCTAAAGATATTCTCAGAAAACACTGAGTTAAACACCCACTACACTAAGCATGTGAGAACACTGGAAGAATGTTTATTAAAATACTGATGCATATCAAATATGGACCAGTTAGCCAGCAGAATGAATATGGATAGAATGAAAAAGCAACATTCTCTAAGCACAAAGGTGACCATCTCCAGGAAGAGCCATGTACATCACACAGCTTTCATGATCCCAGCCAGAGCGCTAGCAAGGATGACGTAAAAGGAAGGAAGATGTGATGGAAAACTCACAGCAACTTTAAATACTTAAAGCTAACACTAATGAGGGACTATTGCTATGAGTACTGACTCTCCAGGCCCAGCAGCAGAGACATGCTTTAGGAACTCTAAGTAACAGCAGCAAAACAGCCGGACGTGTCAGCATTTGCCTAAACCAGAACACAGTTTTCCATCTGTTCTGCTTTTACCCTTTTGTTTCCCATTTCTATCTTACCAAATAACTCTGCCTTCTGTTTTACTATTCTGTTCGCCTGGTACTGAGGACGTGGGGAAAGCAGACAGTTTGGTGAAGGTTAAAAAACCTGCTCTGTGCCAGCAGCCCCAAGCAGTCTGTACCCTGGGAGAGACGCTTTGGAAGCTCACGCAATGAGGAGCATTTTCTGCCAAGCTGCAGAGGGTCAGCAGGGCATCTTCTGTTGCCAAGCATCAGCCTTGGGAAATAGTACTTTCCAGAAGGTACAAATTTGAGCCTTTCTGGGAGTTATCAACAGCACATAACGTAGCTCCCCACTCATCCAAAACTGCAAACGCACGCTGCGATTTCTGCACGTAAAAATACAACTAAGAGTCAGTGCACGGCCACTCCAAACGATGAACTGAGCAGTGTAAGATAACACAGAAACACGAGCTCAGTCTTCAGAACACTGAGAAACACTTTGAACATCTGCAGAATGACAACCCTGCGTTTGGCTGAACCATGCTGTATCTGCAGAGAGAACAATGAAGTGCATGAATAAAGCCCTCTGAGGCTCAGCTGGCACTTTGATTTATTATACTCATGTTAAGCCTCCAACGTCCATTCCTCACATAGCTCTGACACAGCAGAAGATTTGGTTTGGACCAACTTATTTTATTTCTATATTCTTTACACAAAATGTCCACTAATACCACTTTCATATCTAACATCATGTTGATTCAGTGTGAAACATGAGAATTAAACAGCTTTTTAGCTTCCTCATTCCCACAGGATTCAGCATGCCCTCAGACACGAAACAATCTCATCTAGGGCACTTCTGGTGAATATTTTAATCTTTTTGCTTTCTCTTTCTAACCTTCACTTCTGCAGAAATACAGACCCAATTTCCTCAGCCTTCCTGTGCTGTTAGAACTCTTTACTGTTGCTGTTCAGGTTAAGACATTCTAAGAAGACAATATACAAGGAGCAAACTGATACTACTAAAGGGTAACTTCTGATAAGTCACGTGTACTAAATAAATTTTAAACTGAAAAATGGGTTGTGCTCCTTCCCACTGAATATCAGCTCAGACAAAGCAATGCCTCTTTATATGGAAGTAGAGCATTCTCCAGTTAGACCAGTTCATTGCTCCTTTAACTTATGAAACTCTCTAAAAGAAAAAAGAAAGATCAGTTTGAAATAAACAGGACCAAGTTACCACTGATCAACTGGATCTCAATACACTTTCTTCCATATGTATACCTTACTATTATTACAAGTTGATAGTATAACTTTTTCAAGTAAAAATCAGTGGGGCAGGAGGTTTTTGCATTTCTGGATTTATTTTTTGGCATAATCCTTCCCATTGTGCTATGTCTAATAGGATCTATCATTCACCAGTACAACCATCCCTTAGATCTTCTCTACTTTCAACACTCTACAATGCCTTCAAAAGGCAATCTGGAAAAGACCACTGAGCCAGGCAATGAACACAGGCCAGACAGCCACTCAAACAGCTTTCCAATAAACTAGATAAAGTAAGTTATGTAAACAAATTAACACTAATACATCCTGCTACCTTCTAGACCACTTCAGAAAAAGAAATAAATCTATCATTACGGCAGATTCAGGTGGTATGATTTTAGATAATTTTAACATTGTCATGCATGCCAAAGGTAGATCTGAATAAACTTGCAGACAAAGTCTATAATAAGCTGAACAGGTTTTTCTAAGATTTTCCAGTCCAGATAGTTCTGAAAGCACTGACCTTCTCCTCATCCCAGAAGTTCCCTCTGACAATGGCAGGCATGCCTTCACCATTATATATGCTTCCAGCTACAAGATTTTTATCTCTCTGCTCCATATTCCATAGATCACAACAGGAAAAATCCTCATTGTGTTAACTAAACCAAAAATGCAGCAGCATGCAGCCAGCATACTCACTCACAGTCTTTTCAGCTTGTTCTCAATCTGATTATTCACGTGTCTTGTACTGACTGCCATCTGCCCACTCCTCCTCCTGTCTGTCTCTGACACAGACTTTGTGCCACCTCATAAGCCTTTTTTTTTTTTTTAGCACCTTTCTGCACACTTCCTTCAGGTCACTGATACATAGAGGGAATAAATTTAATTACAAGATCGCTTCCTGGGGCTCCCCAGGCATTACATTTCAAATGAACTCCAGCAGAGAAAATGTTTTGCCATGTAATGCTCATAAAAACCCGATACACTTATTTTCTATCTTTAAAAATATTTTCATACATGAAATATGTATGCAGATAAACTATACATATTAAACGTGTATATATTTATATACATATTTAAGACAGGAAATAGGTTCAAGACCAAGTCAGCCTCTTTTTTTCCCCCATTTAAACTGCAGTTTGAGCACTGATCACCAGGAGATTGACATAACAGAGTAAGCACACAGGTATTTTCATTTTAGGTAAAGAATTCACTGCTTCATAGGACTTGACAGTTGTCTCCATTAACTCCATGGCTGGTGTAGCCAAAGCTTATCATGTGTTGAAAAGGACGCTGGGATTAATTACGTAGTTCCAATCTGGCCCTTTTATTAGTATCAGGAATGTTCATTCCCCAAGTTGTACATGACAGTCACTTAAAACTCCATCTGGCTTTTCTGATTTACACCAGAAACTTTCGTGCTAAGAGTTCATGGATATATTAAATGCACTGAGGGTTTTTTTTCCCCCCCTTTCCTGAAGAAAAAAAAAGTTTGCAACAAACAGCTTAAGTATGAACAAACATGCAAATGCCTGTTAGTATTTGCAAGTTTAGGAAGGAACAAAGAAAGATTCTATGCTTCTTTACACAAGATTTGTTTAAAAAAAAACTTGGGAAAAATAAACCCAACAGAGCCTTCACTTTACTTTGTCTGCTGCTGACCTTTAGACCCAACACCCACTGCATCCTGTGGGAAACTTTTTCCAAGAGCCAACTTTTTCATAAATATTTTAGCAGATTTAAGCATCCAGACCACATTTTATTTGCCTACATCTACTGAAAAAGCTACTGAATCACAACAACATATATGTGGACTTTTAAATTCACATAAGTATCTGTAATGCAATAAAATATAATGTAACAGAATCTCAAATATGCTACATGCAGGTGTTTTTGAAGTCTGGGGGGGTTTATGAGGTTTATTCTAATAGCTTCTACAAGTCTCTAAAATGCACGCAATTGCATTGCTGCCCATTCTCCTGTGTATGGTTTTAAGACAGATTTGCATATCCTCCCTAAGTAACAAAAGCACTAGAAAAAGTCCATGCATTCCTAGATTTGGGCAATAAAAGTAACAGTGATAATTCAATTTCCTTCTCAAAATAAAAACTCAAGTTTCTCTTAGATGTTTTGCCAATAAACGTCCTTAAACTTTGCAAGAACAGCTCACTTAAAGGAATCTTTTTATGTTTTCAGTATCTAAGCACTGCACCTGTTCCTTTTCAGATAACCAGTCTCCTTGACAAGTCTTGCACTCCTGTTTCTCCTCTACAAATTAGAAATTGTTTCATGCAGTGTGGAGCAGATCACTTGGGGAAAGTCACAGGAAAGACTTCATTACTTCCACAGGGCACATGAGCACTCCTTTCTAGGTGTGCCTCTCCTCCAGGTCAACCCTTCTTGCCTCTGTACATGGTTCCTGCAGAGCTGTACATCTCACAGTCCTGCACGTGACTGCACCAGATCAGTGCTCATAAGGAAACTTTCCAGCTGTTCCAAACAAGCCATGGAGTCAGACAAGGACAACCACCTTGACACCAAGACAGGTAACCAGGCATTTGGCCCCCCTCACACTGCTACAGCGCTAACGCAGGAGACTAAAGTATGAAACATTCAATACTGTTCAAAAAAGGCACACCATTTACTTAGAATTAGACTATGCATGTTGTGTTACTGCAGGATGTTATGCCAACAAGTTTCAGCTAGATTTAGCAAGCAGGAAAAACAGAAGGAATGTTTGGTTTTGAGAGCTTATAATGGAGGGTTTGTTTCAATTTCACCCATCAAGTGGCAGTATTTTCATTATGCATGACTAAATGTTAACTGCAAGGACAAGTTTAAAGGATCAGTATCCCGAAGACCTTCTGTGCAGCAACAGTACAACAAAAGCTTTTGTTTTCCAGTCTTAATATTATTGAAGCTCCTATTGGAACTTTAGTTCTTTGTTTTTTATGGCCTTTTTATCACCAGCCATCAGAACTGCATTAGTCCATCTACACACGACACAGATCAAGCCTCCAGTCCACTAAAACCTCTCTCACAGCCACATGATTCACACGGTTACAGCTCCATTACCAAAAGGAGCAGGGGGACAAGTTGTGTCTCACTCCAAGTTATTCCTAGGATGTCTGCTAGGACAGTGCTGTGCTCCTGGCACAGATCTTTTCCCCGTGCTCGTAGGAAATTTGCATGTAGACATTTGAGACAACAAGCAGCTCTCAAAACCTCCAGTAAGATAATGCCAGTGAATTATCATGCATGAGAACAGCAGGACAGGATGTACAGTGCAAGCTTACATAAGACACAAGGCACTGCTGGGAACCAGCACAAATGAACAGCATAAATGGCTCAGGAAAATGCTGATGTCACTCATGTACATTTGGGCTGTGCTGGCCAAGTTTCTCTGAACCTAAAACTGGCCTTCCCAGCTGTTTGTAAAACCTCACAGTCTGTTCTGCTCTGCCCAGATCTTGAGAAGAAACTTGTTTTCAAAAACCTGTGCTTCTTCCTACTGGGAGTTTTCTTTAAGATGAGCAAGAATCTAAAGAAAAACAGAAAATGTAATGGAGAATTGGAAAAAGCATGTAATTGTGTACACAAACACTTGCTCTGAATACTTACTGAGAAAATAGTTCAAGCACAACCTACCCATTTTAAAATACGACCTCTGCAAACCCACTAAGGTCAATGAGACTTACAGTAGTTACTCAGCGAGCCCTGCTCGCATAAATTAAAGATGCCTAAGGGTAGCTATGAAACTGGGTATTTGATTTTTCCAGGGCACCTACATATTATGAATTAACAATGAATTGCCATTTCACCAGAGAAGCTTTCAGGTTTAAGAAAACCCAAACTTAACTGTGTTGTGCTTACCTCCTCCTCAACAGATAAAAGCCCTCCTATTTAATGTTAAAACTGATTATGGAAGCTTCATATTAAATTGAGTAGGTGAGACACTACAGACCAAATTACTTTTAAAAAATTCCCAAGGTATCAGTCAAACAGTGTTTCCTCCTGGTATATCCTTCTACAGTAGATTAAAAAAAAACCAGAATATAAGAGAAGTAATCTAGCTGTCAAATGAGTACAAAGCAAAACTTGAAAGAGAGAAAACTTAGCTCACTCAGGTCAGTATTTGCAGCAGCAACTCCCAGATCTGTGCTTGGCTGCTTCCATTGCAGTTATTGCAGTGGCTGCTCACCACTTCAGAGGAGTGTGTGAACCATGAGAGGGAACTCCTTGAGTTTCAGGATTCCTGTATTTAGGCTTTTGCCTATGGAATACTTAAGGTATTTGATTTTCCACTGAAAGCGTCCTATAGGGTGAGAGGGAAAACACTGTTCCTAAAGAAAACAGTCCTTGAACGACTCAGTTTGTCTTTCATTACAGGTGTAACGAACTTACTGTCACTCCCTTCAGTATTTTTTTGCAAATACAGAGGCACCCTGAGAGAGAATCAAGTTCACCCAACTCTGTAAAGAACCAGGTGCCACAATAACTTACAAACCAATGCCAGAAATACTTTCTCCACTGTATCAAGTAATTCAGAATGCCTCTCTAAGTTCGTTAGCAAAAGACGAAGTCTAACAACACTTAGCTCAGAGAGGACAACTATGAGAGATAATCTGCCACATTAGAAATTCACATGGTTTCCTCAGCAGTGTGAGACGACACTTAGAACCAGTTCTGTTCTGAGGAAATAAGAGGGCAAAAAAACACCCACAGACTATTTGCAATGTGGAATGGCAGCTCTTTGAAAGCATATTAATGCACACACTACATAAAAATATGAAGTGCAAGATGACCACAGTGCAAATTACACAGTATCACAGGTATATTAAATGCCTTTTTAAGTAAGCCCTTATTTCCATCAAAGGGTGACTACTACAGGAAAATTCTACAAGCAAAATGCTTGCATCCTGGCTAGAGCCTCCCTGCTTCTATAGTAGAAATAACATTGCTATCTACCCACTATTACTACAGCAGATAAGCATTTCACAGTCATTAGTGTGTTAATTCACAGTATGATTTGGAAAACACCGCTATTCCCCATGCATAAGCAAACAGAGGGCTGGTGCAGGAAGGCTGATCCAAGGTCACAGAGTAAGTCTGTGGTAAAGTAAGAAACTTCACCTGGTTTTGCCTTCGTGCAACTAATACTTTCTATTAATGAGTCATCGCTGCTCCTCTAAATTATTCTTTGAGCAGGAAGAGACAACAGACTGCCTGTGGCATTCAAACTGTACATGCTAATAGCAGCTCTGCTCCAGGGTTTTCTTAAAAAAAAAAAAAAAATAATCAAAAAAAAAATCACACCCAAGGGCCTTGTTCTATGCTGTCACAGAATCCTGCTCCGGCACTGGGCTGCTGTGAGGGGAAAAAGAAATATACATGTATATATTATGAAGTAGCGTGCCTTGTTTGTGACCCAGCTCTCTCCCTGGAGAAACAAAACCCAACCCTTGAATAGTTTTTACTCCCTCCTGCCACAGACCACCGGGCAAGGGCAAAGTGCAGGAGGAAGGGACGGTCAAGGGGGACACAAGTTATGCAAAGCTGGGGGCCGCAGCGGAGGGGCAGAGCTCCCTAAGGCCCACAGAATAAATACAAATAAATAAATAAAAGCCCAACTTCTGCTGGCGGGTCACCGGGGTCACAGCGCA
>VXAY01000602.1:100817-116822 GCA_013399855.1 Oxyruncus cristatus | reverse complement strand
TGTTGAAGTGGTTGTTTGGTTATTTTGGGGTTTGGCTTTTTTTTTTTTTTTTTTTTTTTAGGCAATTTAATGTTCAGGCAAATATTAAATTGCAATTAAATTGTCAATGCCTTTATGAGGGGTGTGATTTTATCTGAAGTACATTATGATTTTCCTAGTAACAGACCCAAGAGATCAACATATCTCTTTCAGCTTCTTTTTTTGTTGGACAAATTAATTGTTCCTGAAGTGATACTGCTTTTGTTTTGCTCTTTTGTAGAGCATGAAACAATGAATCTTTGAGTCACAGCACCCCACTTTCTACCCCATGTGTTTCTGTGTCACTATCAACTCTGCTCTGGTTTGATCTAACCAGATGGTATCTCACAAGATGCTAGACATGAATATTTCATATGGTTTAGAAACTGTTTTTCCTCACTCTTCAGTGGTAAAATGTGTTGATTTAAGACTTTTCACAACTTGAGATACTTTCTGGCCCAGCGCCACAACTCAAGCCAAAGACAGCTGAGCATTGTTGTCATCTCACGATGTGGGAAGCAGGGGATGTTTTGGACTGTTGGAAAAATGGAGCTGAAATTTTCCATTAAAAGAAAAAAAAAAGCATTGTTCAGGCAGCAGTCTTACAGTTGAACTGCACTTAGGTTACATTTTTGGGACATAGTGTAGAAAGTCAGAGGCATTAGATCAATGCAATTTTTGATCCATTGAATCAGCAGCCAAGTTAATCTCACATCTCTGAGGCAGCAAATATTTTGTTTTTGTTCGAAGTTGGTTTTATTTCAGTTTAGGCCATTTCTAATGCTGCTTTCTTATTTATGGTAACAAAGTCTTTAGCCACTGTATCCTGTGATATAACTCAATTACAGTCACCTGTCTTTCACTCAGACTTTGCTTTTGTTCCTCTTTGGAGACACGAGTGATTTATTTTAATCTAGGTCTGTGTTGGTTTTAGTGGATAATCAATATCAAGTTGTAAGTGTTGCTCTGAAGCTCTGGAGCTTGCAAAACCAGCTCTTTGGTTTCCTAAGGCAGACAAGAAAATTTTTATTTTAGCTTCTCAGCAGTGATCCAGCTCCAGTTAAGGCACACACAGCTTGATTCAGTTTCCCACACATAGAACTTCAGGGCCATTTAAGATGTCCTAGAGGACTCTGCCTGAATTCCAGCTCCTGCTTCAGCAGGTTACAAGTCCACTATAGATCCTGTGTAATTTCCGCCAGTCCCATAAATGCATCTGAGATACCTTGGTGTATCTCCAGTGATACTTGGGCACTTGCAGATCAGTTGGTTAAATGAAAGTGTATATGTGCAGGCATCTCCCTGTGAGCTGGGTCCTACATTCCCACCGGAGTCAACAGCGATCCGGTCAGCAGACACTAGAGAGCATTCAGTTGATCAGACCTTAAGTGTCCACTTTAGGGTATGTGATCATCATATGTTTCTGCTTGACATTTAAATGACACATTTTTCCAAGCAGGACGTGTTTTGCTCTTTATTGTCCACACTGGCACATCCTCTGCACACCAGACAGCAGCCACACGGAGAAGGAACTATGTAGCAAGGGACTGGGGATCCAGGACTTTCTTTCCAACTAGAAGGATGACACCTCAAAAAGGCAGGCAAATTCCCAAGCAAAAGAATCCTCCTTAATGCAACTGTGGTTCTCTGTCCTCCAACACGGGCCTTGCAATCTCATGGAGTTGTGGATGGTCCATTTGTAGAAATTAACAGTTGTACTCCCTCAAGCCAAACTTTATGTCAATGTACATCTGCTCTCATTTAATTTATGTTTTACATCATAAGACATTCCTGTTAAGCACACACTCCACATGGAATCTGTTAGGTGTAGATTCCCATGTAATATCTTCAGGAAGACGTGGGAGACAAGCGGTGACAGTGGTGGAAGAAGAGCTGGGAATTGAAATCAAAGATCCTGGATGATAGAGAAGGTCAAGCAGGTGTAGCACAGGGCAGAAGAAAAGAAATAAGGAGGAAGAATCAGATGGATTGGAGAACATGGAGATAAAAGAGAATAGGGAATTACAGGTATGCTGCTTGAGAGGCAGTTTCAGATGAGGCTGGAAAAAATAGAAGATAAAGCACAGAAGAAGGTGTTGGTCCTCTGGCTGGACTACAGTATCGCCCCAGGACACCATTGGAACAAAGTGTTGAGATTAACAAGAAATCTGCAAAAGCAAAGGAAAACATTTAGGCTGTGTTTGCTAAAGCAATTTAAAGAGCAGTGTAATTCTGCCCTGATGGCAGAACAGCGTGGGGGATGCGGGATCTCTGCACTCCGACACACCAGTCCTGCAGGGCCGGAGGCAGAGCGACTCCTGAGTGACTGAGTCCCACTGTCTGCTGCTACAAACAGCCACATGAGCTGATTCAAACCTGTCAAATTTTGTGACAAAAATAGTTTGGATGCCTCTCCCACAATACACTGCAGCTATTTGACATCCCTGTTCGGCTGGTTACAAATCTTCTGCACTAATTTTTTTTCTGAGCCAATTTATACCACCTGTTTTTGCACTAGAATTGGCTTTTCACTTAAATAGTTCTCCCCTGTGTTTCCCTCCCTGCTGTATTTATAGAAAGCAGTCATATTACTTTGCAGCCACTCTTCTGCCAGACTAAACAAGACTTCTTATGAAATGGGACATTATAAAATAGGCACTCCATTCCCATGGTCCTTTGAAAAGCCCTTCCTTTCACCTAGTCCACACTGAATTTGTCTTTTTTTAACTTCATCAGACAGATGCAAACGCAGCTTTTTGGAGAGCCTGGAGGGACAGCAGCGTTTGCTTGGGTCCACAGCTGCCCACGCCAGGTCTCTGAGTCCTGCTTTCATCATTCCCAGTCATCACGCCGGTACAGCATCCATAGCGTCTGTCAGTCATGGTCCCTACATCCCATTGCTGATCCTCCCAATGCAGTACTTGAGGGGACATGGATTTTCAGACTCGACCTTTCCCCTCAATAGAGGTAGGACCCTGCAGATCCTCTGGCTGGTGGTAACTTGCCTCCAGGGAGGCCGTGATTCCCAGTTCTCCTCACTTCCAGGAGTGTGGAAACCCTTTGCATAAGACAAGTTGGATTCAAACCTGCATGTAAGGTGGCAGCTCTCAGCTCCTGCTTAGTTTTGGATCCACCACCAGTGTCCAAGTCCTGAAAGCTTGGAATACACAGGGAAAAGAGGCTGCCACACAGCTGAGCAGCATTGTTGGGACTCTATGAGGAACCACAGGCCCAACAGCCCTGCAGCAATTGCTGGAACATAGCAGCAGTTGCCCAGCTGTATCTTTTCTGCAAGGAGCATTCCTGCAGGGGTGCTTCCCTTGAAAAGACAGCAACAGAGTTGGTTGTTTGTTTTTTTCTCTAAAAATCTGAACAAAACAAAATAAATGTTGAAAATAAAGAAGAGGTTATCCCCCAGGTCATCTATCTTCATGATATCACCAACTTTCTTTATACCACCTTTATCTTTATTGCAGTTTTTCCTTAAGCTTCAAACTCCTTATTCTAAGCATGGAAGGTTTTTTTGTAGTTACTGCAAATATGCTTCCTGACTTATATTACTTTTCTTACTTTTCCAAACTAGTACACCACATTTTTGTTTTATAGCTGTTATAATCACAGTCATTGAAGTGCTGGTCAGAAGAGACCTTTTGGTGTCTCTGGTCCAACAACTTGTTCACAGCAGGGACTAAACTAGCCCTTGTCAGGATAAGCCATGACTTTGACCTATGAAGCCATGAAATCCTCCCAAAACAGCAAATCCACAGCCTCTGAGGGAAACCTGTGCCTGGGCTTCACCACCCTCCTAGTGAAAAAATTTGTCATTGTGTCCAACCTGAATTTTCCGTGCTGCTTTTGTGGCCAATGCTCTTCCTTATCCAGTCTGGCAGTGCTCAGAGTGTTTGACTTTACAGTTCCTATCTTGGTGTAGCTGTAGAGAGCTCTCAGACGGTCCCAGCCTTCTCTGTGCCAGAGAAAACAGGCACACTGCCATCAGCCTCTCCCTGTGGGTGATGGCCCTGAGGCCCTTGACCATCTTGGTAGCCCAGGGCTGGACCCTCCTTGGTTCCTGAGTCTCCCACTGCAGTGGGGTCCTCACCTGAGCCCCAGGTGTGTGCAGAGTGGCCTTGTCAGTGGCAAGGCAGGGCAGGGATCACATCCCTCAGGTTGGCTCGTGTTGCAGGCGGTGTCTGCCCCAGCACCTGGGTCCTTCCCAGCAGGGCTGTTCCCACACCAGCTCTCCCCGGCCTGTGCTGATTTGGGGGGTTCTTGTGCCCTGGGTGCAGAGCTTTGCAGTTTTCTGAACCTGCTGAGATTTCTTTTGGCCCCATGCTCGGGTTTATCCTGGTCTGTGTGTGTTTGTGGAAGCGCTGCCATTGCCTGTGTCAGCGGCCTTTTCTCTGCTCCCCCCTCCACTTTGCCTGCCAGTTTGCTGAGGGTGCACTTTGCGTCCTCTGCCTGGTTGCTGAGGAGTGTTTGGAGGCCTGGGTTGGCCCCCAGAGCCAAGTTGCAGCTGGGCATTCAGCCGTTGGTTGCAGCCACGTGAGCCAGAGATCCGGCCAGTTTTCCAGGTCAGCTTCCCTTCTGTTCACTGAGCTTGAGGCTCCTCGGCTCCCAAATGAGACTGCAGTGGTCTCGAAGACCATCCTAAAATTCATCTTATCTGGGTGTGGTGGGTTAACCTTGACCAGCAGCCAACAACCTTTCTGATGCTCTCTCTAACAGGACAAGGAGAGAAAAGAGGATAAATGAGTGTGAGATAAAGTCAGGGAGATCATTTAGCAAGCACCATCACAGGCAAAACAGATTTGACTTGGGGAAAATTAATTTCATTTGTTGCCAATTAAAAGAGATTCAGGCAAAGTGAAACAAAGGGAAAAAATTAAAATTACACTTTCCCACCGTCACCTTCCTGAGGTCTGGCTTCACTCCTTTAAAACCTCCCCCACAAGGCACTCAAGTGGGTGAGAAGGTGAATTAAGGTCAGAGTCATAGAACATCTCATGTTGGAAGGGACTCATAAGGACCATTGAGCCCCTCTTCCTGCTCCTCACAGTGCTGCCTACTGCTGAACCATGTAAGTGAAACCATCACCTGGACACCCCAGCTGGGCTGAGGGGCTCAGCTGTGCCCTGCTGTGGGGGTGCTGGAGCCAGCTGGGACCAGCTCTCTGTGATGGAGCAGCCCCGGACCCTCCACCCTGCAGCCCCCTGCCCTGCCCTGCCCCTGGATGAGGCCAAACCCTGTCAAAGCACCAGGCTGGGCAGCCCAGCTCTCATGGGAGCTGCCTCTCAGTCCTCGCTGAGGCTGCTGGCACAGGATCTGCCCTTGAGAAGTTTTCACGGACTCTCAGAAGTGCAGTGCAGATGGAGGGAAACTTGCTGAGAAAAACTTTAATACTGAAGTCTCTCATCCAGAACATCCAATTTTCTTTATTTTACAAACTGATTGTTCTAATTTGTCTTCTAATAAAAACAAACTCTTCATTGTCAATTCTCTCTTCATAGTCTGGTGTGCTCACTCTGAGTATCATTCATAAGTGGATCAGTGATACAGCTTTGACTCTGCTCTGGTGCCATCACAGGGTGTCAAACCTGCCATCTCATCTCACCCTTGTAACACCCCAGCAGTCCTGCCAGAAGGGTTTTGCTGGAGATCATTATACTCTCTGCTCACTTCTGAGTCCCCTCAACAATACAGAGTAATCTGTCTCACTGAAAACTGGGGGGAAGAAAAGTTCTTTTGTTTCAGGCCGTAATTAGATTATCTTTAGTGATTACTCCACTCTCTCTGCTGAATAGATATGCTTTTACCCTCTTCTCTTTTTAATTATAAGGGTAGAAATCTTTTACTGTGATATATATTTTGTCTTGCTGTGTTGACTATTCTCTCTAATGTTTCCCTAGATCAGAACAACATCTGTGTACACCACAGAGGCCACAGTTCCCATCAGTTTTTGATGAATGGACCTCCACCAACCTTCAGCACTCCTCGCAGAATGCCACGCACCGCTATTACCTAAAAATTAATTGGAAACATTATTGGAAACATTGCTTAATGTAGCTCCAGAGACTAACCGGGAATTAATGACTATAGCTAGCTCTACCCTATCCAAAATTTCTTCTGAGAAACCTCAGGTACTAAGGACAAACTGGATGGAGAGCAGTGGGAATGATCCAGCCCCAGGAACTGAGCTGCAGTCCTGAAGGGTGACGTGTGATACTCTGTTGTATTTCATCAGATGCCTGATCATGGAAATATATCAAATAAATAAAAATTTTTGGCATCAACCATTTTACCAGTCTCTTTCTTTTGTAAAAGTGGATCATATTCCTTCATTTACCTACTTCGTTACTTATTTCAGATACCTGAAATAGTCTGTTGGTATAGTGATCAGTGAGGCAAAATCTACAAAACAAGCAACAATGGGGCCATTATCTTGCTCAGGTTGACTGGCATGGTTGGCTATGGCTATATTTTTAAATTGTTGCTGTTCAAAACAGGATGGCCTCATGCAGACTGCACCAGCTCTTGCACGGTGTGCAGGAATTGTTTGGGAAGATGCTAACTGGCTGAAATAACACCATCCCTCTTCTCGCAGTTAAGATAGGGATAATTTAGTCCCAGTGCCCAGGAACTTTCCCTGCATTGTTCCATCCATGTGTGTGGGTGTAACCTGCCCAACAGCTCTGCTAATTTATATTAAAATAAATTCTGTATTTAAAAACAGGGGAAGGGAGGATCCACAACTGTAAATCAAACATTGCAGCTCTGATACTTGCAAAGATAACCGACATGAATTATTTGCTCCATCCCTAGAGGATTACAAGCCTATGAGAAACAAACAACATGGATTTGTTAAGAATAAAGGACACTCCATGAGTCCAGTTTAGTTCTTTAACCCAGTGGATAAAGGCAAAGTAGTTTTGGCTTGGCTGTAGCAAAACTCTTGGCATAGCCCTGGGGAAATGTCCTCACTGAAAGGCAAAGAAAACAGGTCTAAGTGAGGCATAGCTTAACCCAGATGATATCCCACGTCAGGAGACATCAAGTCCCCAAGGCCTCTTTCTGCAACGAGACATGAGGAAGCATCCCCTGAGTGGAGGAAGGAATGAGATAAAATGTCTGAGAAGGATGAATATCCTTGTTCGGAGGAAATTTCTGTGGAGAGTTAAACTGCCTGGAATGTCATGCTCAAAGAGAACTTATAAATTGCTCACTTTCCACCAGTAAGGTCATCTGGAACTGACAGTCTGACTCAATTCCAGAATGGTTGAATGTTCAATTCCAGAATGGTTGGATGTTCTTGTTGCCAGATTTACTGGTGATATAGTGCATACTTGGATACAATTTGCAGAAGATAATATTCTGGGAAAAGATGTGAGTGTTTGAAAGAGTTTTAGAATTCAAGCAATTGTGATAACTTTGAGAAATAGCCTATAACTGATAAAGTGAAATTCAATAAAAGCAAGTGCAAAGTGTTTCACCTTTGAAAGAAAAATGAAATAAATCAAAATCCAAAATAGTGAATATTAGTCTAAACCTCAGTGTATTAAAAAAAGAGTATTGGGCTGTATTAGACCAGAGGCTGAATATAAGCCAGGATATATAAGCCAATATAAGCCATAAGATGCTGTTGAGCCATTCACGTGTATGTCACATGTAAGAGATGAAAGGCCATTATTCTATTTAGTGGGGCAAGACGTTTCCTGGGATATGTGTCCTGTTTTGGGCACACATACTTTAGGCAGTGGGGTGTGTGTATGTGCATGCAGACATGTACATCTGTGTGTACAGGGGAGAACTCAGTGAGAGCCACAGGAGTGCTGAGAGGTTTAGACAGCATGACCTATCAAGAAGGGGTGACCAAAGCGGGGTTGTTTAGTTTAATAAAAAGACCATCAAATGTGGATGTGGAAACAGGCTTCCAACAGGGAGGAGTGTTACAAGGGGGATACTCACCGTTTGTCCCCCAGGCTGAGGACAAGAGTAAAGAGAGGTTTGTTACACACGAAGAGAAACCTTGGCTGAATGTTAGGAAACATTTAGCAATTAGGAAGATAATTATATGTGGGACATGTTACTGGGAAGACTGTGAAAGCCCAGGATGGGGACAACAGGCATCTGTGGAGGGTGTACCTTTCACTCACCTTTGAGTGAGGAGATTGTGGGGTTTGAGTTCCCATCTTGCACTGTGGCTCTTGAGAAAGAAGCCTTCCCATTTCCCTGCTTTCTGTCACCTCCATGGCAGGGCAGGAGACATTTCTGGAGGCAACAAACAGGAGGTGGCTCTGCTTTTTCTGAGTATGTTCTCTCTTCCTATCCCTTAGGATATTCTTAAACTTTCCATGGAATTTGGATTGATATTATTTTTAAGGGGGGAATTACTACTTTTTTTTTTTTTTTTGGTACTATTAAAAATTACTTTTTGCTCTTTTTTGTGTGAATATTTGGTTCAGTCATTTCCAAGAGTAAATTGTGACTGCATGGTTGAGGTTGCACTATGTTGCCCTTTAGTATCACATGTCAGCCTCACAATAATGACATTACCTTCCTTGATGGTGCCTGGTGTAACACTCTGTCTTCCAAATACTTTCTGATTTTCCTTATCACCACATTCACTCTCTGGAAGCTGGCCAGATACATGTCCACTGGCCAAGGGGATCAGGCAGGGCAAGGAAATAGGAAAACAGTGTTTTCTCTGCGGTCCTACACTCTCAGGTAGGAGCTGCCAGGTCAGTAGCAGTTTCTCTGAGGAGGGCTCACAAACACAAAGCAGCTTGGTGAGGCAGACACAGGTGCTGAAGAAGCAGGAGAAGGCCTGAAGGACAAATGCAGCTTGTACTATTTCCCCATCCTAAAGAAAAGTCAGTAAGAAGTCAGTCAGAATGGCCTCTCTCTCACCAATTCTAGACCTCCTCTGGTAGATACATTATATTTTCAGGGTTTGCCTATTTCTGTGTTATACTTGTGAACATCTTTCATCAAGGGAGTGTGAAGAACATATGAGACTCATAGAAAAGCTTGGGCTGGGAGGGACCATAAAGATCATCCAGTTCCAACCCTGCTGCCATTGCAAGAGACACCTTCCACTAGACCAGGTTGCTCAAAGCCCCATCCAACCTGGCCTTGATCACTTCACGGATGGGGCATCCACAGCTTCTCTGGCCAACCTGTTCCAGTGCCTCACCACCCTCACAGTAAAGAATTTCTTCCTAACATCTAATCTATATCTCTCCTCTTTTAGTTTAAAACCAACCCTGCCCCCACCTTGTCCTGTCACTATCTGCCCATGTAAAAGGTCACATAAGAACAACAAGAAAGCATTATTCACAAGAAAGCAATATCCAGAAGGAAGGGCAGCAATTTCTTCCTTCAGAATATTCTTTCTTAAGATCTCTCAGCTCCTCCACCCTCCTACTTCGATTAGCTGTTCTCCCCCCCCATCTGAAATTGCATTAATTTGCTGGCACATTCTGGGCATGGTGAGTGTTGAAACTATGGTTTCAAAGCCAAGGAAAATCCTGCCAACTGATACCCAAGATGTCAGGCGTTGTCAAAACAAACACTGCTATTTTCTGAACTGCCTTAATTTGTACCTTCTTATGTTTGTTTCCTCCTTGCCCCGCAGGAGAATAGATGTGGGGCTGTCATCAGCAGGCACACGACCTTCCCAACTTGAGCTTTGTTTAATCCTGAAGAGAAGAGAATGTGACCTTTTCAAGTAATTTGTGGCATCTTGCAGTTGGCTTAAAGCTTTGCATCAGTTGTCCCAATGCCGGTTTGTTCAGTTGTAGCATGTTGTGCACTCTGGGGGTGTGTATTGTGTGTGCCAGTGCGGCTGCAGGAGCACCTGAGACAGAGACAAGCAGACACAGATGCACCACACTGGCAGATTTCAGAGATATATTTTCATTGTGTCAGGAACTGAAAAGCCAGTCCACATCAGCTCAAACTGTACAAGATTCTTGCTTGTGTCAATGTGCCCCAGATTTTTTTCATCTAAAAAGCTTATGAAAATTATTTTGCCTCTGTTTTCCTCCCCATGTGGATGTGGACTGGGTGTATTACACTGCACTGCATTCTTTTTTTGCGGCAATGTTTCTTTGTACACTTTATCTTATTGGTGACCAGGGCTTGTCCGAAGCAGAGGCGGAGGAATTCGCATGACTTTGAGGCAATTAACCAAAACCTGTATGAGATATCTTAAACATTGTGTAATTCAGAAGCTAGGAGGGAGCCCTATGCATATTCCAAATCAGGAAATTTTCCATTCTCATCATTTTTTAAAATTATTTTTAAAATTCAGCTGATCTATGTCTTAGCGAAGAGTTCATAAACTTTCTGGGAATGCCTGCAAAGGAGCAGACAGTACAGAAAGGGGTACTGAAGCTTGGAGGAGCCAGGAGTGGCTCGTGCCAGGAATGCTCATAGAAGTAATGGCTTGGAGGATTCAGAAGCTGATGTTCAATGAGGTTGACCACCTGGCACACGAGCTTGGATGAGGTGTCCAGCTTGCAGACAGGTGGTTTTCTTTCTAAGCATTAGCTCTGTCAGCACAAACCCATTAATCAGTTCTAAATAAATGTCACTGTAAATACAGAACCTGGCCTGATTCTGAAGAAGTACTAAGTACCTCCATCCCTTTTTCCGTGAAGCTGGAGTTGCAGGTGGTCCATCCTTTCAAGAATTTGCTGCTATTCTGTGAAGAAGTAGAAAGAAACTGTAAAAGGTTGCAAAGAGCCCATGTTTTCCCTAAGGAATATCTGACCTCATGAAATCAAAGGTATAGCCTCTCTTCTCTTTACAACCAGTGTTGTAAAACTGGTATTTAAATAGTATTTTCTCCTTCACAATTGAGGGATAATATCAAAATTAAAATGGTGCAGATAAAAGAACCCACATTTTCTTGTAACCTCCTCCCCCATCTCTTAAAAATCCCCAAACAAACTAACCAAATGAAAAAAGAAAACTAAGAACACCAGGGTTGGTGGCTCATTGATGTAACAGTAAAAAAAAATCAGACATACAAAGAAATTTCTTGTTATTTTCAGTGCTGCTTCGTATGTCATTTTTGTGGAGCACTATGTTCTGGTGATGCCCCGCTGATTTGGTAACAGGAATGATCTATCAGCATTGCCATTACAAACCTCATTTTTATAACTTGGATGTGCACATTTGCTGTTACTTGGTATATGTTGTAAAAAAATTCAATTTTCCTTTTAATGACTTGGTAATTTTTCAAGTAGAAAAATATGAAAGGTTCCAAAAAGCAAAAAAGCAAGGCAGTCTTAAAAAAGAGAGAAGAATCAACAAACGATGGCATTATTAATTATTTTTAGTAGTAATAGCTGTAAGTTTTATTTGTATTGCAGTGGTACCCATATACTCTGTAGAGTTAGGTGCTGTAAAAACACTTTATTTTTTTTTTAAATGGATTTAGTGGTGGTAGAAAGCATTGTACTGAAAGCCTTATGAATTCTTATTTATTGTTTTCTTGTCTTTGATGGTGCCGTAGTATCTGTCTGAGATTTGGTTTTATTGTGACAGATGCTGTACATGCAATCAATTATCTCTGTTGTGAGAAGCACTTTAATGCATTCTCCCTTTTAAAAGAGAGCTGAAACACTCTCCGTGGAAAAGAGCGTATCTGCGGAGCAGAGAACAAGCCTGATCCCATAAAGCATCTAACGCACATATTTCTTGCAAAGCCACACCACAGAGGTGCAGCAGAGATGTCTGAGCAGCCTCTGAATGTGCTGCTCCGTTCACATGGTGCAGAAGTCAGAGACTGCTGGCTCAGCTGATGGTGGTATTGTGGCAGCGTTAGTGCAAAGCTGTTCCCACTCTAGTCTGTAGGCATTCCATGGAGTTACCTTGCTTGGTTGGACCTCCAGGCTGGTGAGCCCACGGAGCTGCCAGGCTTCAACTCAGTGAGGCCCTGAATGTGTTTTTTCTTTGCCTCTGCCTTGCACAGGGAGGGTGTTTTCTGTCTACAACTACCAGAGAAGAACTTGTAGTGAGGTGAGGGGTCAGCCTCTTCTCCCAGGTAACAAGTGACAGGACTATAGGAAATGACCAGGGTCGTTTAGATTAGTAATTAGGAAAAATTTTTTCACTAAAAGGGTGGTCAGGCACCTGGACTATGTTACAGGGGGAGGTGGTGGAATCACCATGCCTGGAAGTGTTCAAAAGGTGAGCGGATGTGGCACTTGGGAATATGGTTTAGTGGTGAACACAGCGGTGCTGGGTTAATGGATGGACTCAATGATCTTAGAGGTCTTTTACAACCTTAGTGATTCTAGGAATTCCTACATATTGTGCCTGGGTTGGACTGCTACACATGTGCAAAACCCTAGTGGACCATCTCTGTACTGCCTAATGAAGGAGCAGGTGATGACCCAAAAAAGGCAGAAGGAGAAGGCAAAGAGTACTTTGCTCTCCATTTTATGGAAACCATCATTTGGGTGTTTGTGCCCCACTAAATGGCTTTCCCAGGTTCACAGAGGGTTAAGGGGCACACAGATGGATCCCAGAGTCACACACACAGCCATGGCTCTGACACACTTAGTAGCTGATCCCAGGCTCCTTCATTTGTAGTCCAGTGTCTTGCACAGGATTTCTTTCATTCTTGCCCAGAATCCCTCTTGGATGGGTGGATTAATACAGTCTAATTGCTTTTTTCTGCCCTCAACTAGGCTTGTCAGCAGAGTCAGCCTATGATGTGGTTGAAGATAAAAGCAAACAAAGGAATTGAGGCGCTAATTTTAGTCATATACAATTTATCCCATCTCACTATCTAGTCTTGAGCACCGTGCTCTCAAATTTGCTTTAGTTTTTACTTCAGTTTTTTTTTAAATTAACCATTATGCTTCAGACTGCATTTAATCACACGCATACTAACTCTTTGGTTGGATGTACCATGCCCACACAAAGCATATTGCACTCTTTTTTCGTGGCAAGTCACGCACACCGCTCATGTAGATTCACATTTAAGCCTCCCTGTCTCATGATGCATTGTGCTGCCTCCAAGGACTAAGTGAGCAGTAACTTTCATTAAAAAAAAAATCATAAATATATTTTACTGCTTGGACTTAGTGCAAATGCACAACTGACTCATTGGCTCGATAGATGTAATTGCTCTCAAGGAGCCTTTATGGTCTATTGTTTCAATTATAAGTGAATTACATAGTCCCCAAGTACTTACTCACTCTGCTTTCAAGGAGAGTGAAAAGACCAAGTCAAAGCAGGAAATTAGACAAAAAGGACATAATTTTATTGAAACTTTTCACCTTCTGAGTAAGGGAGGGAAACACATCTAGCACAGTCCAAGCCATTTGTGAATGACATATTTTGTCTGTCTGAAACCATTACAAGCCCTAAATTGTATAAATTCAGATGCTGAGAGAGGAAGGCAAAAATCAAAGGTAATATATGCATGGAGAAGACAAAGTTCATGAGGGATGAGACAAGGAGAAGAATGAAACAATCTTCCTTCCAGTGATAAGTGATTGGGCAAAGGGAAAAGGAACAAAAAAAGAAGGATAGGAATTAGGTCTCTGAGAAGCTGAACTGTTCTTTGAAGGACATCCTGCCCTTTTTCCTGAGTAGAAAAGGCTTTTGGGATTTGCAACTTCCAATACCACACACTCACCACTGGAAATTGTGGCATTCTTCAAGAAACTATGGCAAACGTTAAATTAGGCAGCAGAAGCACAGATCTGATAATACTTTGCAAAACAAGACCTTCAGGTAACAGTCCTCACGAGACAAAGGGCAACATATGGCAATACTTTAATGACAACTTGGAATGAATTTTATCATAAATAAGAGGATGACAGTTGCCTACAGTTACAGAACAATGCACAATCAGTAAGCAAAGATATTCTGCATATTTCTTCTATGAAGACTCCAAGAAGGGATGATATTATAGTTGTTCCACAGTATTTCTAAACATAAAAAAATATTGGTGTTTTAACCTATATTTCATCAAGAATATTTATAAGATGGAAAGTGAATGCTTAGGTGAATCCCTTGGGATTTTGGATTAAAAGATCTTCACATGTTTCATTTTCTAGGACAGTGTCTTGTACAAGACCCTCTGAAAAATGCCAGATTCAACTGGTAAGGTAATACCAGTGGAAACAGTGTTCAAATCTGGTAGAGCTGTTTGAATGGCCAACATCCAACAACCACTAAAAAGAAAAAAATATCCAGGGTGGTTTGTGGTGTTGGTGAAAGGACATTTTTCCCCATTACTGGGGGAGGGAAATGTTTGTTATCTTGTTATTTGGGTGTGATCTGTGTCTGGGTGCTTGAGCTGTGGACATGATTCTTGAGGAAGTTCCTGGTGGAGGTTTTCTTTGCCCAGAGGGAGGATTGAGAGAACTCATGGAAAAGATAACAGGTATGCAAGTGGAGAAAACACCAGGTCCAGAGATGGATTCAAGAACTGTACAAACATCTCAGAGTTTGCAGACTCCTGTTGAACAGGAGAATCAGGAGGGCAGAGCTGCTCTGGAGGACCAACTACACAGGCGTAAATTTCAGTCAAACAAACAAACCCAAGCAGGAAAACATGGATAGACAAATAGGCCTGGTGCCTGACAAATTGAGGAAGTAAAATTGAATGGAGAGGAAGCACACTGTGCCTTGACAAAAGAGAAGAGACAATATCAACCCTAATAAGACACCAAAACCTAGAGTAAGAATGAAAGAGGAAAGGAAGAAAAAAAGGAGAGCTGCTGATCAGGGAGCCACAAGAAATTATCCTACTGCCTTTGCTTACAGCTGGCCAACAGGAGAACGCTTAGACAGGACAAGGTTTGCTGGGAAGAATCTCAATGGAGCTGGGAGCCACAGTGGTGAACTTTCTTCTGCTTTTGAGGTCCGTCCTCTGTCACTTGGGAACATGCAGGCAAGAGATCCTCTGGTAACATGTACTGGATTGGGTTTGAGAGAAAATAGGTGAAAGAATAATACATCCTTTTGGAAGGATGCTCTACTAAGTCATATAGGGTCTGGGATGTTCTTAGCAGTACAGTAGTGTCACTGCATCTTCCTGGAATATTGTGAATTCAAGCTGCAACGCCCACCAACCAAATTTAGGCATCTTTGACACTTGAACTGAGCAGGACTACTGGGAACCACACTTTGAATTTTGGGGGTGACTGTATTTGAGCTCTAGACAAGTGAAATCATGTGCATAGCAGGCTGCTTCGTGGTCTGGAACTGGTGCTGCCAAGGACATGTGTGTGATAAGAACTCCTTTCCTTTATTTTTTCCACACAGAAGGCACTTTCATCCTTGACTGCCCTCCTGGCCAGATGGATTTCTAAGCAACTCTGCAAGGACTCATTCTGCATTGCTTCACCTCTGTGCAAAGGCAGTGCACCAGTTACTGCTTCGTGGCTCTCTGCTACCTCTGCCCTAACAACTGAAGCCTTCCAGGGACACCACTTTGGCCCTGAAGGAAAATGTCATGGCAGCGCTAATACAGGCAAACATTACCAACTCACCTTCAAAACAGGGGACCAGATCCATCCTGCTGGAAACCATCCACCTGGAAACCACCCAGGATTCAATGTCCAGCTGATCTCTTTGCCTCCTGATGCATTTATTTCTCCAGCTGCTGGGACTTTCTCATGTATAATGGTCAGCTGAGACTCTATTTGCTAGTGCCATACCACAGCTTAGAGGTGATATCACTCTTCCAGAGTTACAGTGCCACGTGGACTTCAGGTTACATCTTGTGAAACCAATGCTGCTTGCAGCCATCAGAATCCAGAGCCCAGAGTGGTGCTGAGCTTTTTCTTTGCCTGTATCTGTCTCTCCATGCATTCTTAAATCCACAGGGACTTTGTTAGTAGTTAGGTGTACCTTTGGTTTTTTGATGGTCAAAATGCTACCATATTGCATTTACTTATCTCTGAGGCTGTAAAGCAGTTTAAAAGAACTAAATACAGCTCAGGGTCTCTTTTTTTTTTT
>VXAY01000602.1:66504-100812 GCA_013399855.1 Oxyruncus cristatus | reverse complement strand
AAAACCCTGCCTGGTGTTCTTTTTTTTTTTTTTTTTTTTTTTTTTTTTTTTTTTTTAGCTGTATTAGTAATTAATCCCATTCTTTGCTACTCATGGGACTAGTCATCATGGAAACTTGATTGATGTATCCAAACCACACACAATGCTAAAATTCAGATTCAGAGACTTGTGGTGTGCAGGACTTGGCTATGTTAGCTGTACCCTGTCTAACAAAGTGACTCAGTGTGCAAGGTCTCCTCTTATCTGCAGCATCTTCTGGTAGAATTAATTTAGGGAATTATCTAGGACAGGTAGATTGTTTCCTCTAGTCAATAGAGAGAAATCTATGTTGCTGGAGGCCCGTGTTTGCTACACTATCAACAGAGGCTCTTTGACCTGACTGGTTCAAGTGGCATCCCTCAAAGGCTTTGTTCACTGTTTTTCATTTGCCACTTCTCTGTCAGAGTTTTTTGTCTTCTTTGATCACTACATGATATTTTTTCCTTTCAAAAGTTTTCACTGACTGTAGGGGTTCCCATCTCCTTCCTCCCAGCTGACATATCCATACTCCACATCTGGATTCTGTGCAGGTTTTGTGACAAACCGTGTTTTCTGTGGAGGGACAGGGTCAAGCACTTCATCCCAGGAGGAAGAGCAAATACTTCCTAAACTGAGGCATTTCTGTTTACTTAGGGGAGACAGAGCAAGGCACAGCACTTTCCATTGTATTTCCTGGTTACTTGGACAGATACTTGTCTTTTCTGCGTACTAACATGCCTAAGCTCCATTTTCAGGTGTTCGACAGCCACATTTGGACCCTTCTCCCATGGATTGGCCCAGCCAGGCACTGATTATGGCCTGTGTTCGAGGGCGTGCTTAGTCGCATCCCATCTTCCTAATGGTCTGAGAAAACCAGGACTAATTTGGGGGTGGTCGTGGTTGGGGTGTATGTTTTTGTCAGACATCAACTGTTTCCTAGGGCAAATAGGTGGACATAAACCAGTGTCCATAGATTTCAGATGACTGCTGGAGATGTGCACATGAAAATAAAAGCAGATCCAAGGAAGTATTTAAGGGAATAATGAGATAAAGAATAATTCTTTACAACAATAGAATTATAATAGTAACATAATTTAGAGCATAACTTATTCTAAATAAAATTATTATTCTAACTATAGTTTTGAATAATAATCTAAAGTAATTCTATATAATATGGCATGAGTGTGACAGATGTGCTTTATAGCCAGTGTAGCTAAAAGCAGTGTTTCAGAATAATTTTGGATAAAGAAAATGGATATGAATAAAGAATTCACTTCTACCTGACCATAGAATAATTTCCTGTTTTCACACTTTCCAGACTTTTTAATGAAATACATTAAATTGCCCAGATCAGTGGATCTCTAAGTGATGGTTTATTCTTTACAAAGCCACTGGGCTGTGCTATTACTCTACATTTTAGATTTTCTCTCTCATAGACTAGCTTCCAACATGTTCAGAAGAATGACTTCAGCTCGTGGCAGATTTAAATTGTTCTGTAACTGAAGAATCCGGTCAATAATTAATGCCACAATAGCAAATAATAAGTTGAATTTTAGCTCACTCACAATTTTTGTTTTCTTTGTGTATCTGTAAATGCGTACAATAAACCAATTACTGCTGGATCAAAATAGTTTTCAAGCACATTAAAAGTATCTAGTGATGCAGATTACTTGTAATTGAATCCTGCAGTCCAGCTACCAGCTTCTTTGCAATCAGATGCTCTGTTTTCTCTTGGTAAATGGAAAATTTAATCCAAATTAAGAAGAAAAAAAAAAAAAAAAAGCTTAGCTTCAGTCCATATTTTTGTCCATTTTCTGCAGTTCTGTCTCTTGCAGCTGATCTCAATCAGTCAGCATCCAGGTTCATCTCTGTGTCGCACAGGTTTAGTTTTTACAGGTGTTGTTCCCGAAAAGTGTGAAGCAGTCAATATACTAAAATATTAATAATATTTTAGCCAGAGAAAAGATATCAAGCAGGTGGAAGCATCCCACTCCTCTCTGGCAGCCTGCTTGGTCCTTTTGATGTTCAAGGTTGCATTGTGCAATGCTTTTTTCTTTTTTTTTTTTTTCCCTATTTTTTATTTTCAGTGATCGAGCTGCAGCTCAAGTTGATAAAGATTCCCTGTGTGTGCCCACTGGGCTGTAACCTTTGTCATCCACTCAGCCCTAGGTTCTGTTCCAGGATAAATTCCTGGAAATTCTGTCTGTGATTTACAAGAAAGTATGCTTTATTTGCCAGTATACTTTCTTCTCTTTCTCAAGCTATCCACAATTTTAAAATACTCACTAAGTCTTCTTGTTAGACCCATGTAAGGCACTGAATCTGCTTGACTGTGACCGCGTTAAATAAGGAAATAAACTTCACATTCCTGAAATACAGCTTTAAGGAGCAGGATGCCTGTGATATTATTCTGTGTGTTTTATATCGTGGCAGGGCTACTAATCATGGACATATCCCATCATGCACAGTGCTGTAAAACACAAAACCAGACAGTGATGGCCAAAAGCTGGCAATATTGAAGTAGCATACTGGGGTGATTTCTGTTGTGGCTAGTACATCTTCTATAGGGTCTTCAGGTCAAAAAATTCAAGAAATGACCCATCCTAGGTAATATTTCTACCTGGTCCCTCCATATCATTCAAATAATGCTTGAAAACGTGTTTCTGCACTGGCCAAGCTGCAGAGGTTACACAGCCACCTGAGGTTCCAAGACTGTCAATCTAATATCTCTTGGGAACATTACATTTGCTGTAATATCCTGCAAATGGCTTTAATTTTAATGCACAGCTTGATCTATAATTGGTTAACAAGTCTCTCTTGAGCCAGCTATGACAATGATTACTAATTTTTAGCAGCATATTTTTAGAACTGGTCACTAAGATATATGTAGTTCCTCATCCTTTTACTGCTGTCCTGGAGTGTGTAATTATTTCACTGGATCTAGGGACATAGCTGAAAATAACTCTCTAAATATATTATTAATAACACAGTCACCATTAAAATAAATTTTAAAAATAACTAATTTACCTTTTTTCCATTAGGAACTTCTGTTCACAGTTTATATTACACAAGGTCTGGAGAGTGGAATGTGATACTTGGAGCTTTCTTTATACTTGTTTTCGTATTCTGGTTCTCCAGGACTATTATAATCAGGCTGCAAACATACTTTTTAGAGGCAAAGAAATTACTATTTTCGTTGTACTTTTGACTTTTCCCTTTCTGCTGAAGATTTTTACATAGGCTTGATTTTGACCTTTGGTGCCAAATGTGGCCTGATAAAGTAGTGATTTGATGTCTTTTAGAGACACTTGTTTTGACACATCTTCCGAGACCTGGAAGAGAGAGGTTGCCTGTGCGGGCAGGTGAGGTGGAGAGAGCAGAGTGTGCCTTTCTCCTGAAGGTGGAAGCATCCCAGTGCAGGCCAGTTTGTGAAACATCCCTGCCTGCAGGGTCAGCTCCCTGCCCTCTGAAGGAGGCTTTAGCATCCTTTGCTCACAGACATTTGCTTTCACACTCTAACAAGATTTCTGGAGGGTCAACTGCACTCGCCGAAGTTGTTGTCCCGAGGGACATGGCTCTTGAAACTACATCACCCTGAACTGCCGATGGGAAAGCAGCTTATTATCAAACTGCCTCACTCTTCCAGAAAAGTAAAAAGCCTGATTTCTTGCTTTTAATCCTTTTTTCACCCTTTCCTGAAAATAAATTAGATATTTCAGTGCCGCAGGGCCTTCCAGCAAGGACTGATTCTGTCACCTGAAAGGACAGTAGCTACTTCTAGCCTTTGTTCCCCTTCCTCTCTGTACCAGGGCATATGTCCAGATGTGACCTTGCCCTGCAGAAGGCATCCATTCCTTCTATGATACCACGTGGTGACATCCTAAATATCTCAGCCAATTTACAGATTCCATCTGATTAACTAATTTCCTAGGAATAAATACACTGGTCAATGGTGTAGCAGAAGGTGATGAAATAAACTTCTCTTGAATGGTGATTTCGTGGACACCCTCAAAGATGTTGCAGTGAGAGGCAAGAAAAGATTTTCCAGGCACTTTTTTATGCAACACAGTCAGATGTGTGCTACTTAGCTTGAAACTTTTATCCCCTGTGAGTGCTTTGCAGTGCTCTTGCCCAAGTGCAAACTTCCCCGCTCTTAACACAGCCACCACCTCATAAAAGACTATTTCTAACTTGAAAACAAATGTGAGTAACTCTCATAAACAGAGCCTGTGCCAGTGTATTTTGTGAAGAATACACAATGTGAGTCAGACAGAGCTGGGAAAGCAGGGGGTTTGCAGAAGGACCAAGTACGGGTGTAGATGTTGGATGCTTAAGAGAGGACGTCACTGTCAGAGATTCTCTGCTTTAAAGTGCAGTTATCATCTGGAAAGTGTAAAAGTGACATCCTGGTATGCCACATTTATTCCTCCTCCACAATTTCTATTCCAAATTCACTCAGTCTTCAAGTCTGTTTTTTGCTCTGACTGCCAGCACAGCTAGCTCAGCCTGTTACCTGAGAATCAAGCTGTGCTGTTTCTGCTTATTAAAACGTTGCCAACTGCAAAGCTTCTGGAGTCAGACATTAACTGGCAATGCTGTGGGAGAGGCAGGACATCTGAGCACAACATGCTTAGCACATCCCTGGCTACAGGAATGAGAGAGGGAGCAAAGAACCAAACGGTCCTTAAACTCAGCACACATGCCTCAGGAGGCCCACAGAAAACACATACTTACAGAACCTAGATGCCATTTTTATGCAATTACTTGTCTGACTATCACTACATTTCATGATGGAACAGGTAAATATGGAGCCAAAGAGCCCTTGAGTTGAGACTCAAGTCCCAACTGTGCTGGATTTCCAAAGGATTCATTATAGAGGAAAAAGGTGAAAAAAACATGCAACCAGGATTTATTTACTATTGACTTGCCATCTTTAAACTCTAGCACCTCTTGCAGTGTGTAAACTTGGCCAGGGTGCGCTTACTCCTTTTCATATACAGTATATGTTTAGTTGCTGAGAGAGTTTGAACGGTATATTCACAAAGGAATTAAGGTTTTTGGACAAAAGGAGGAAATGAGAAATTTCAAGTGAACAAAAGCCTTAAATAGTTCAGAACTTGTGCTGGATTCAGAAAAGCGTTGCAAAGTCCACAGGCTTATCAGGATCTCACCTGATGTTCGTGAACTCCCAGCGTCTGCAAAGCAGGCAGGAGCTCTCGGGGAGGGCTCCCTGGTGCTGGTGTTGCTCATCCCATCTGGAAACACTGCAGGCTTGAGTCCTCGCTGCTTTGCACCCTGTGTAACCACTTGTCTCTGCAAAGACTGAATGCAAAGAAGGTGCAAAATGCTGGAGGATTGCAGCGTTTCATCACCTTCTTTCTCACACAGGCACAGAAATGGATAATGAACTGTTGAGAGCTGCTCAGCCTGGTTCTCATCCCAGCAGCTTTATGGATGTCTAGAAAACACCTGCTTTCCTCGAGGGCAATATGGCTGCTGAAGGCAGCAGATGAGCTGCTTTAGACAACTTTCTTGGGTTGAGTCCAAAATATACAGGGCTAGAGAGTCTTTTGGGGTCTTAATTTCTTCCAAATGAAGACTGCCCAGCTAACAGGTCCGCTGCATGGAAAACTGTAATCTGAAGATCTGATAACTGTCACTTACCTGTCTCCAAAAGAAGGCCAGAGTTCACAAACAGAGGATGTGGACTGCTCATTGTGAGCATCACACAAACTGACTGTGGTGGCTGGTGCCTGACTTACAGACTCACAGAGTGACTGAGGTTGGGCAGGATCTCTGGAGGTCCAACTCCTGAGCTCAAGCAGGACCACTCAGAGCCAGTTGCCCAGGATCATGTCCAGATGGCTTTTGAATATCTCCAACATTAGAGACTCCACAGCTTCCCTGGGCAACATGTGCCAATTCGCAGTCACCCTCACAGGGGAAAAAAAGTGTTTTCTGATGTTTAGAGGGAGCCTCCTGTGTTTTAGTTTGTGCCCATTGCCTCTGTCAATTAAAGAGGTTGTGAGTAGCAGTCTGTAGTGAACCAAGTAGATGGGAGCTAATTCCTATATTTCATTCTAGTGTCCATCTGAAGTGTGTAGCACGGGACAGTCCCTGGCAAAATTCTTTGTTTTGTTTCAGGCAAAGCAAGTCCTGAGTCTTGCTGTTCACACCGATCCATGCTCAGCACCAAAAGCCACTTGCAGATGAAGTGTTTGACCTTGGACATGTCTTTAAGTCCAAGGTGTGAAATGTTGCCTTCAGTCAACTTGACAAGCATTTTCCTTTCAGAATTTAGTCTTCAAACCTACAAATCTCAGCACCAAGTATGACACAAATCGTTACGCTTGGGCAGTGAGCAGGACTTGCTGCTTTTAATTCTTTTTTAACCTTTGCTGAGGTCCTGCTCTTTAAGTAGCTGCTACAACTGTGTAATTTTCCACCCCAATGTTGCCAGAGGTTATTTATCTATTTTCATTAACTTATTTATGTATTTCTATTATTTAATTGTTTCTTCTCGGCTGAATGGTGGAAGATAATAGCCATGTCACAGTGATACAGTACTAATTCCAGGGACCAGGCCTGGTGATGTGTCACAGCAGACAGAACATTGGCCGCCTCACAGAGTGGGTTGGTGACGTGGGTGGCCCAGGGTGAATATGAAAAGGGCTACTCCAGATGAGAAGCCGGGTGACCACGGGCTGAGAGGAGAGGGCAGGGGATGGGTGGGCAGTGGCTGCCCATGATGGTGGAGGGGGTGCTGCTCCCTCTCTGTTGCTCCTCCTGTCTATTAGAGCCAGACAGCTGGATGGGGACGTCACCAGACCATGGCACACTCCTGTTCTCTCCCTTCTCCAACATCCAGCCAGAGATCTGTCAGCACTATAGGTTGGAGAGCCCTGACCTACACCCAGTTTTGGTCTTACAGGGAGCTGGGAGCTGCCTCCAGCCATGGCAAACCCACACGTCCTTTCTCCACAGGTAGCCAAGGGCTGGGCCACACATGAGCTCCTGGCACCAGCCCTAACATCCAAGTCACAGCAGGGAAAATTCTGGTGGTGGCCTACATTGCGGTGGGGTTGGTGACATGTTCCTGTGTTTGACAGCTAAATCCCAGGACAGGGACATGACCAGTGCATGGCAAGCACCTGCCCTCTCCTTCCTCTACCACTCAGCTGGAGAGTATGAAGATTTCTAGAAAGAACTTTCTACAGGAACATTGACCTAAAGATAAGGAAATACACTTATCCCCAGTTTGCACCCTGTCATGGTCCTGCAGGCAGCTGGAAGCTCCCCACAGCCACAGAGGAAGGGAGCTCTGCACTACCTACCATCTCTGTGTGAAACGTACCTCAAAATAAGCTTTGAGATTGATGAATCCATTGGCTGGTTCCTCTGGTTTGTGCTGTCATTTTAGGGAAACCTTTTGGGACTTTTCTTTTTGTATAAGTGAACCTCAATATCTTAGGAAAAGAGCCCCCATTGATAGGCTTTTCCAGACAGATCACCTTTCTGACAGCAAGGACTCACCTTGCAATAGCTCTTGGCGTGTGTCCCCTTTCGGTTTTTAGAAACACACTCCAATCCTTCACCCTCATTCCAATTCTCCTTTTGGGTATCAGCTTTTGTTACCTGAGAGCAAAACTGCTTTTCCTCACATAAGGCCAGAGTCCCTTTCCTGCCTTTCCCACTAACCAAAAAGCATGGCCAAAAAAGGGAATGGCAAAAGAGAATCACAGAAGCCCCATCCCCTCCATCTCCCCCAGTGCATTCCCCTTCAGCTGCAGAGGAGCAACAGAACATGTTGTTCTGCACTAGAAATGCTGGAAAAAAGGCAGGTTGGTTTCCCTGTGATTAAAACAGCCACTTTGAAATTCCAAATAGTGGAGATGAGATATGATTATGAGGACACCTTGGCAGCTCAGCATGGAGGCTTTGACTGTGCCATTTCATCCCAGACGTCTGGGGCCTGCAGTGAACTCCTGTTTGCAGTAATCTCTCATAACTTTAGTTTTCTCAAAATTCATAGAAAATGCCAGAAAACAGCAACACAGTGATGTTTGGGAGCCCCTTGGTTTTGAGCTGCAGGGATCAGACCCACGTATGACACAGTTTGGTGCAGGAGGGACATCAGTGAGCAGGTAGGCTGTGGCACTCAGAAGTTTTGGCCTGTTTGGGGGCTCATCATCCACCTGACTGTGCCAAGGTGTTTGTTTGTCCTATTCTCTGCTGCATTCCTGGTCAGAAATCCCCTAGGCCCATCCTTTTCCTATAACCTTTGAGAAGTCTGCCTAAAGATAGGAAACAAGCAGGCTGTTTTGTTCTTCTTGCACAAATCCAGACCAAAAATTGCTTTCTTGCATGAGCAAGTACTGGAGTGGAACTGGAACAAAATGTCCAGGGGACGAGTGTTCCCTGCTACCAACTCTTAGCATTTTCAAAGGCAGCAGATTCCCACACTGAGCTAGACAGTGTGTCTCAATGCACAAGAGGACAAGAAGTGTTTGTTTGCTAAATGAGACAGGAAAGGAGAAAATGAATGGAAAAATAATTGCAGGGCTCAATAACGCATTGAATAGGTCAAAAGCAAACAATGCAGAAGCAAATACAAATACAAAACGATGGACAGTGCTTGAGACACAGGTATGTTGCTGTGGATCACAGAAGAATTAGCCTTCTTGGGGTGCCCACAAGTGCTGTGTGGAAATTTAAGTACTGCCTGTACTTACTGAGCTCTTCACAGGATATAACACCTCACAAGGAGGACTGTGAGCATCCAAACAGCACTTTCCAGAACCCAGCCCTGCTGCTGAACAAAAAGACTCAAACAACAGGGCAGAATAACACAGCACAAAATGCTGGTGCTGCTGTTATCCTCCCTTGCCATGTAGGTGATTGAGCATGATTTTAACACCAAACATACCTATCATATATATGTCCTGTCCCCCCAAAGCCACGTGCCTGTACATCTGACACAAATCCAAGTGATGCCCCTGTGCAGCAGAGTCTCTAGAAGGCTGCAGGCCTTACTGGGAACTACCTTCACAAAATGGCAAATTATGCAAACTTTGATGATGGGATTATGCTGATGTTGAGGACCTTGGTGGATCATTTCCAGCCCTGGCACTGCAGGTCCTTTGTGAAGACAGAGAAAGTCACTTCAAATTCTTCAACTTCATGAGGAAAAAAGTCCAGTTTCTCTCCTAAACATCGCAAGAAGATGATGACAGGATCCATTATGCTGAAACTGCTTGGGTCAGTGCTGATTTTGGACCCAGGTTTAGGCTCTGAATTTTGGTGCTGGCAAAGTACGACCCGTGAGATAGAAAGAGATGAAGATGTACAACTGCTGATTTAAACAGCACTGCTCTGTTGTGGTTAAGGGTCTGGCCTAACCCCTATGGTGAACAGAGTTACTTGAAAATCAGGTTCTTTCCTTTGTGGTCTATTTTTTATTCTCTGTTTCATGCACTCCAGATATAAAGATATCTGTCTTCCTATGAAGGGAGTGAAAAGATTAATTTGTTAAGTCAAATATTCATGACTCCCAGAGAAGGGAGAGGAAGTCACCTGAAGATCATTTATTACAGGCAAGTAGCTGAGGTTCCTCTGGAGAAAGGTATAACTGCAAATATATGACACAGAAGATTTCTGACAAGGGATGAGTCATCTCCCGTCCTCCCTGTCACACACCTGGAATTAAGATCACGGACAGGTAACAACCCTGTCATACAATGGCTCATTTTCCATTGATTTCAGAGGCTGCTGTTATAAATCTCCGGGTCAGATTATCCAGAGAAGATCCCAGAGCATCCCTATAGTGGCTGTGATAAGGCATTCTGATAAGGCAGGGGATTAAAGGACTTCATGTCCTTCCAGGGAAAACCAGGCAACTTTGCAAAGTCAAAAGGACTGTGCTGATCAACTCTGGCACAACAGCTGGCTTAAGAGTGCTTTACAGGGGGATTTTCCATTTGGCTTAAACTGGAAAAGTAAACTAATTACGTGAACGAATGTTTCCGACTGCAACAATATCAACCGTTCGAGTGCATTTGGCCGGTGAACTATTAAGTACAGTATATCTTTAGCATCCCAGGGGACAATAACTTATCTTGCATGGCAGCTAATCATTGCTACCTCAGCTCTGCCCGCTCAGTCCCTTTGAGGGGAGTTCCACCCACTCATAATCAGGCCATTCATGCTCAGTCATGCATACAGCCTTCTCCAAATAGACACAGTCCCACTAATCACCACCTCTGCTCTCACTGAGGTTGCCATGTGGAGTATGATTCAGTACTCAAATGGATCTCAGCAGCACAAGGAGCCTGTCTCGAGCTCCCTCTCATTTAATGTGGCAGTTCCCTGCTCTGATCATTCATCTGGTGCAGAGCAACCCTGTCACTGCACGTGCTGCTCACCCTGACGTTGTGTGTCTGCTGCACTGCTGCACAGGGCCGGTCTGTGAGCTCTGAAAACATGATACACAGAGGGTGAAGATTTTTGTAGGCATTGAATGTCTAGTGAGAAAAATTTGCACCTGTAGAAATAGACAGTTTTCAAAGGTTCACCCTGAATTCTGAAATTCATGGGTTACACTTTGGGATGGTCTGACAGATTGGTTCTTGGCTCAGAGCTGGTCCTGCAGAGCTGGGGCAGATGCCATGCAAAGACACCTGTATGCCTGCATGTCCCAAATCCCAAAGCTTCAGGCTGCTGGATGGCTCTTCCCTTGTACCAGTACCAGAAACAGCGTTGCATGATGCTTCCAGGGCAAAGGAGACCAGATCTCCAAGAGCTTTTTACCAATATTGTTGGTGCCTTCTGGCTCAGGGGAGAGGAATGATGAAGAAATTATCACCAGAGCTTTAAATAAAATTTCATTCTTCTTTCACATATTCAGGCACCTCTCTTTTTCCCCCTCCACAGCCCATGGCTCAAGCCCTGTTTTTTCGTGAGAGCTAAGAGGCATTTTCTTAACTTGTCTTTTATTTTAGGCTGGAGTCTGTTTTTTGTGCAGGATTGGCCAATCTGTCTCTGGTGAGCAGTTGCAGCTCAGCACTGAGGATCTGTGTCAAGCTCTCCTTGGACCTTGACAGTGTTACCTGCAATTCCCAAAGCTTGTTGGTGACAACGATAGCAATGTCCTGGAGGTGTTAGTGCAATATTTGGAGTTTTTTCAAAGTTTTTCTTAGGTGTTTCTATTTAAGTGATCTTCTCTCTTTTCTGTGCATGTCTATACAGGGAAATTGGAAAAGTTGATTTAAATTAACTAAAGGCAGGAGTTTAAAGTGAATTAGGTAAATTGTATTAAACCTTCCGCTTCACAATTAAAGTGGCCTTAATATGACTTAGCCTTGGAAGAGAAGTAAACCAAATCAAATCAAAGCCACTTTAATTCTGACAGTTCCCACAAAGGGCTTTAATTAATGCAGTTTAACTAATCCACTTAAAAATTCAGATCAGCTTTTCTGAACAGTTTCGTGTAAACAAGCTCTTACAACTGCTCTGCCTGAAATGTTTCAGCTTGGTTGGATAGTTTTCCCTCAGAAGGTAAATCCATGCAAGACTCACTCTGGTGGAAGTCCCTCTATGGGGGCTTGCACTTGGGTAACTCTATCAACTGGAAAACTTGGATGAATATAAATCCAGGGTAGCTTAGCTCTTTGTTATGCCTACTAGCTCCAAGGTGCTGTGCTTCCATACCATTACACACACAGAGAAATGAGACTGCCTCATGAATTTAGGAAAGGAAAGAAATGATAGCATTCACCCCCATGTCCCTTCTTCAGTTAAATGTGGAGGTGGCTGCACTGGTGAGTAGTTGGTATAATTTGCATTGTGCCCCAGCAACTCCTTATATTGCATTCAGGCAGGCTGCAATCCAGCTGGGATTTATTTTAGGTGGATTGAGACTTACATTAGCACAAAACTCATTTCCTTCTGTGGGCCTCAGAACAGTAGAAATTGGGGTATGTAGTGATTTTTGGCTTTTTTTCTTTATTTTTGCTTTTTTTTTAAGCACAACTTATATTTGGCCAGATTCAGTTCTGTCTGGGTCACAGCAAAGGACACAGCTTACAAACAGCAAAAATCACAGATAGTGTTTGCCAAGGGAAAAAAAGAAAAAAGCTGTTTCAGCCAAAACAGGCATTTAGTCAATTTGGAGTACATCTCATCAGTGTGCACATCAATCTGCCCCATTAAATACTGCATCTTTTAATTCCCTCCCTTAATTCCTTCTCCCCTTATGAACAATTCACATTGTAGCTGAAATGCCTGATGAAGGTATTGTGGCCTCTTTTTTAGCAGGAATATGGATGTTTGACTTTCTCAATTAGCTGAAAGTCCTTCAGCAGGAGTTCCCCGAGGCACACAGAACACCGTGGCTGGTGACCCTCATTCCCTGTGCTGCTTTACCCTGGCAGGGACAGCAAAGTGCAGACTTTCCATGAGGGTTTCTTGACTTATACCAAAAGTTGCCAATCTGACAGCTTGAAACATCATCTGCTTTTTTTGGGGGAATAATCTGGGTTTTCCAAAGAGCTGTTTTCACTGCACAGAGTCCCAGACTGTGCTGTGTTGCCTTCTCTCCTGACTCTCCTGGATCATCTTTGACGGTCCCTGCATGTTGACAAGCTGCGATGCCACGGTCTGAAGCAGGGCAGACACCCTAACTGCAGTTAGCAGAGCTCTCACTTTTCATTCTGTTTATTAAGTTGCATCTTTGTAAAAGAGCTCCTCCAAAATAACTCCGGCAACTGCAGTGATCTAGCAGCACTGTACACAAAATATTCCCAGGGAAAAAAGTGTCAGCATCACCTCCACTGGATCAAAAGTCATGTCATGGAAGATATCAAAGCATGAAAATCTACTTGCATAAAAAAGCCAAAAGCCTGAAGCCATCCCAAGCACCTTCAAACGAGCCGGGAGTTGCACACAGAGCTGCTGTGCAGTGCTGGCGGATCAAGGGGTAACACAAACTCCTTCAGCAGCTGCCATCTTCGCCAGGAGCTGTTTTCAAACTGTGCAAACTTTAACTTTTTTGGGGGAAAAGGCCAGTGGACAACACTGGAAATCCTACTTGATTCTAGGTTTCAACACCTGTCAGGTATACATTCCTTTACAGCACCAAAGGGAGTCATCCCGTCCTGGATTAAATCTGTGAGGGACCTGTTTTCTGCCGAGATTTTGCAGGTGTGGGAGCAGCTGGCTCTGGGGATGGGCAATGGGAACACAGATCTCTAGCCCAACATCACAGCTCAGGTGTCACCTGGGCAGGAGGGACCTGCAAGTCACTCAGTCTGATGGAGCCTGTCATTTATTCACAGAACCACGTGCCACATACCAAGCCCTTAAAAAGCATGATTTTTACAGTTTCCCCCTAAAGAATTTGCAGTCTAACGAACAAGTCACACTTTAGGCATCTTTGAAACAACTATCCCATGGAACCAGTTTGATTCACTGCATGTGACACAGCACTGAAGGCTGGTGAGTCCCCTGTGGGGCTGCAGATGGCCTCGGCAGAGCCGTGTTATTCACAGGCAGAGGGTGCCCACAGGGTGAGTTTCATGGATGGGTGAGAGGTGATGAGCAGCTGCATCGGGTCACTGGGCTGCTCATCCCAGAGGTGGCCGTTTGTGAGCTGAGGTGGCCCAAGGGACTGAACATCCCCAGCGCTTCTGGGCGCTGCTGCTCCCCGAGCGATGTGGCCTCGCTGCCTTCCCACTGTGACAGGCTCCGTGTATTCTTGTTACACACAGTTGTTGTGTGTAAGTCGTCTCTTCTGTCATTGCTCTGAAAGGGTGAGAGCTCATCCTCCCACAGCGGTGAGACAGCCTCTCTCACCCTCCCTTCTGGAGGCTCTGCCCTCCTGGAAGAGACCCAGGAGTGCTGTGAATGAAGTGGGAACCAGCTTGCTACACAGTCCTGCACTTAATGACCAGCTTGGGAAAAAAACCAACAAAACAGTATTCTAATATTTCTATTTTTGCAGTTGAATATTTGCATTCTGTAATTTTTTTTTTCCTTGGATATTAATGAAGGAGAATAATTTGTAGGAAAACCCAGGGATCCTGATTGCACACTCACTCCACATGTTTTGTGTGTAGAGCACAGTGCCTGTGCAGAAGTCCTCCAACAGCTGGGGCAAAAAGCGTCTTCTGCTGCTCCATTATAAAGAAAATATCCTGTGTCTCCTGCTATTTAGCTTTTCTTAGTAGGTCTGTGAGCACTTGTGCAAACACAAAGACTGAAAGAGGGGAGATAACTAACCCGTGCACTTAGGGGGAGACAGATGTCACCACTCCTGTCCATCTGGTGTCCTTGCTAAATCCTCTTCACCACTAAGGCATTTGAGCGTGTTATAGTTTAAGAAAACCCCGAAGTTTACAGTTTTGGAAATTCAGGATGAAAAAGCTAAATCTAATATTTCCACAGATTTGATTCTTCGATGCTGTTGGAAGGCAGAAACAGTATTCAGTGCTGATATTGCTTATAATTAGTGTTGGTGCATCATTTTTCGGGGGTGTGGGTGCCTCCATCACTGTGCCATGCACAATTTCAGCCCGTTCCTACAGTCCTCTGAACCTTCACAAACCTGGACAGCTGCTTCTCTCACTGTTGCAAAGGACACAGACTAAGTAGTTTATGCACTTCTGAAATAGGGACTCAGCTTTTTTTTTACAGTTTATCTTGTAGCTGGAAGGACTTTGTCTCTTTGCAGTTGCTGTTGATTTTCCAGCCTTACCGTGCCTTTAGTATTTCTGTGATACCTTGATCTCTCCAAATTTATCTTTCTGTGCTGATACCTGCATTCTCTATTGTATCAGTTTATTTCCATCTGTGTAAACACTCGTTGTAGTCCAATTTCCTCTTATTACTTTAAATTGTCCATGTTTCCAACATGTTCTGTTTGCAGTATCAATCTACTACTGTTCCTATCATACATGAGACCCTCTGAAAATGTCTTCAAATTTGTAAACTGGGGTTTTGCTTAGATCTGACATCATTTTGCAGTAGTTTTTCTTTGAAAAGACAAATGAAGCTGGTAGTCATAATGTTATATTTGATAAATCTCATATAAAGGAATGTGGATTTTTGCATGTGGCAATAATGGCAACAATATGCCTGATAATCCCACTGCTGATATCCCATCTCCTATCCTGAATTACTAGTCAACAGAGGCAAAGCCAAACTGCTGATGAGAGTCACACTATGGAAAGACTAATTTTGAATTTCAGACTCTGAAGTCTAAATTCTATTTAATATTGTTTATGGGATCTTATTATGTGGCTACCAAATATACATATTATTGCCAGTTATTAATGAAAACCAGACCTCCACTTAATCCAGGAGTAGTTGGCTGAATGGTGATACCTGGATTTTGGGACATTTTATATTTATTATTCATCTGTATGAATAAAAATGTTCCAACAGTCCAATCACAAACTGAGAACAGCATCAAATAGCTCTGTCATGAATAAAGCAAGTATAAGCAGTTCCCAAACAGCCCTGAACTTGGGATTACTCACTGAAAATGTTTAATAAGTGTGACTACATTCAGAAATTTTCACGTCTAAACATATACACTTTCACATGCGTGTGTGCACATTTAACTTATTGGTTTTTAAAAGAACTAAATAAAAACATTTTCAGTAATCCTCCTAAAAAAACCCCCTCCTTATGGACACCTATGGAGAGAAAAATAATGATTAATCGAGTAAAATTTGGGAAGGTAAGGGGGAAGTCATTTTCATACAATCAGAAATAATACTGTCTGGTTCCAGGCTGTAGGAATTGTGGGGAAAAAATCTTGACAGGTTCTTTTGCATTATTCTGATTAGGCAGTATAATATTTTGGGAATCATCCTAAAATAAGCTGTTGTCTTTTTTCTGTGTGTTCAAAAACTTTAATTCAGATTTGAATGAATGTTCTGTTCAACCTGAAACAGATCATTTTGCTTGGAGGTCTTTTTTTCTTTTAGATCCATAAAAACGAGAAGGTAGAAACAGCTCAAGCTTGAGATGATCTGAGGCAGCTGTCTTCAGATCTCTTCTCCTCTTGATCAGAGAAATTTAAAAACAGCTCAGAATGTGGATTGCAGAGGAAATGATGGGAGTCAGTTCACTTTGGTGGGTGGCTTCATCACTGGGCGACATTTCTTCTCCTGTCCTTCTCCCAGTGGATACTGAAGTCAAGAGCAGAGGTGCAGAGGAACTGCACTCAAGAAGAGCCTGCAGCTCCCTATGAGGGAGTACTGGGAGCAGGAAAATGGGGATGCAGAGCCCTGTTTTGGCTGAGGTCAGCAGGTCAGATGAAGAGAGGGAGAGAGCATCAGTGATCCCACAGCAAATTCCATCGATTTTGCGTGGTCCAGTGTGGGGAGAGTCAAAATACTTTGGAAATCTGAAATAAAATATCACTTCTCCAAGTAAAACTGCCTCAGCCTTTGGCTTGTTCTGAGTCACTGTGTTCAACTGAGTATCTAAATGCTTTTGCATCAAAGCAGGACTGCCTTTGAAAATGCACATCCAGCTTCAAACTTGTTTATTCCGCTCTGGATTCCTCTCTCCATTCTGTGGTTATGTCTGGCTGTTTCCATGTTCTGTTCTTGCACTGGCCTATTGGTATTTTTTTCAGCAACCTAAAAGGAAAGGAAGATAAAGATGGAGCCCTGTGGAGACGCCCACTTTAACCCAGCACCAAGGCAAGGGCTCTCTGTGTGTAGCCTGGACAAATGGCTGCGTTGCCGTTTCCTTGTGACCAGATCCCATCCTCCCCTGCAGAGTGGGATGATGTGAATAAAAGGCTTGGATGCTGCTCAAGCAAGTGAGAGAGATTATTATCTCCTTCCAATTCTCCAAGCCATGGGGCAGCTGGGAGCCAGGAATCTGAAACTTGTACTCCAGCCTACAAGCACCACAGGCGCACTGGAGCTCCACAGCCACGCAGGTGGGGGCTGGCAGCTGCTCCACAGGCAGCACCTCAGGGAAGGAGGTGGGAGATTAATGCCAGCCACCTGCAAGGGCAGTACCTATTTCTTCTTCTGCTGGTTCCAGTCACAGTATCCCTTGGCTTTGGTCACTCTAAAGGGAGAGCCTCTGGTCCTCCTGGTGAGTGATCAGCCACTGTCCCTTCCCACATCTATTTGAAGAATGCTGGGGGGTGTGGTGTGTCACACTGTGCCTTGAGTCTCTGCAGACTAGTGGAGAGGGTGTAAAATCCTCTGAGGAGCTTTGTTTTCTCTGCCCCTCAGTTCCCTCAGGTCTGGATAATTCTGAGTAATGAATGCAGCATTTACAAGCTGGCAGAATTAAGTACCATTCAGTTTAATTAGGGTGCTGGTTATTCAGGGATGAAGTCAATGTGTCCATCAGGTGTGCTGTCCAAAGTGTGGTGTGGGAGAAGATGCACAGTAGACAGCAAGGCAAATATCCTTGTACCTCTTTGGGCAACCTGACATGCCCACAGTCAGGCAGAGCTTTCTCCTGTGCTTGCACAGATCTCTGAAGTGGCTTTTTACAGCCCCATTTGTCAGCATTCAATGGCTTCCTGCTCAGTCCCAAGTTAAGATTTACTATTCATATTACGATATCACTTAAGCATCCTCCACTGGCTGAACTGGGAGTCACCTGGGCCATAAAGATGATCCCAGAGTAAACTTATAAGGTTAGGCTGAGTTTATCTCTTCCTTGTGTTCATTAAGAAAACGAGGCTGTGGTATTTACTGTCTTCCAGCTGAGCGGTTGTGACTTCAGAGGCATTTCAGGTTGACAGGAACAGGAAATTTCCATTTCCTGCATGACCCCAAATGGCAAGTAAAACCCTAAAAGCTTATTGCCAGACATATATAGATTTTTCCCTATTTATGGATACCCAAGTCTCATTTCATAGTGTTTGAATGTGTGATAAGGCCTTAGGCAAGTTCTCTCTTTCCTGCACATGACTTTCCCCAATAGTGGGTTGTAGATAATGGAATTTGTAGAGTGATTAAGCTGCTACGGACAAATGGAAATCTTAGGTATGAAAATCTCAGGTGTAAGCTTTTGGGGAGGCAGAGACTCAGCCTCTCTGTGTGCAACATCAGCACAACAGGATCCTGACACAGGACTAAATACATTAGTGTTGGAAATGAAGGTGCATGTTCACAGCCTTCAGTTCTCCCTTTTCTTTCCAGGATTTTACTGTTTTTCTAAACATTGTAAGTTTTTTTGCGGGTTTTTTGTGTGTTTGTTTGTTTTCCTTCCTTCTTTTTTTTTCTTTTTTTTTTTTTCTTCTCCTGAAGCTCTTGTGCCTTTTGATTTTCCTTAATGGTTTTGTATGAGTTTTCAGCTTTCTGCCAATCTGTTGTTTTTAGCCTCAGAGGTCAATTTTTTGTTCCTGGCACATGCTTAAGTTTTCAAAGATTTAAAGCTTAGGAGAGCAGCTCCAATGCCACTGGTAGAAACGCTCAAGTTCCCAAGCAAGGCATAAATTTAAGAGCCTTGTTGAATAGATTTAAATCTGGAATAATGCTACAGAAGTAGGACAAGTTGTCTGGATTTATACTGGATGTTTGGAAGCAGAATCAGGACTTAATCTTAATTTATTTCACTAGAAACACCTCTAACACCTTAATAGATAGGTTCTCTGTTGTATAAATGCAGTTAATGAGGGTGATTTGAAACTTCCAATATACTGTACTTTTGAAGGTTTACTGTAAGATATTGCAGTTGTAGCAGAAATTGCAGAAAGCACCGTGTCCCCACGGTACATTATGTGCAGCACTTCCCAGTGGCAGTAAATGTTCTGGCTTAATCAAAAAGATCACATTTCTTTCTATTACTGCCTGCCCAGAGAAGCTAGAATAACTTTTGGCCATGGAACACATTAGTTTAAATCTTAAAATTTCAAAATGAAATTACACGAAGTCTTGCAGATATGATTCATATGTCCCCCATTACTTCCAATCTCCTTTTTTCTCTCCTTCTAACTTGAATTTGTGTGAGTACTGCAGTGCTGTTGGTAGCACTGGGTTGGAGGTTGGAGGCAGCCACAGCATCCAGGCATCCCTGGTGTGCTGGGGCTGTGCTCCCAGCCTTGGCACAGCCTCTGTCAGAGGTCAGTTCGCTCAACCATTCCTGGGAATTGTCTGCTCAGCCAGAGCCACCCTCATACTTCCTGCGAATCGTCCTCAAGCAGCCACAGCGTTAGATTTAAATCACTGTGCTCTGCTGTTTGCAAGGCTGGTGGAGAGATTTCTGTGGGCATTTGCTGGCCTCCAGGCCCGCCCCAGCCTGGTGGCTGCAGGTGCATCCTTTGGCAGTTTTGCCTCTCCCTGCTGTGGAGTGTGAGTGTCCCAGTTTGGGGAAGTGGGATAGCACTGGTACCCACCCACCACACATGCCTGTCATGAAGATTTATGAAGTGATATTTTCAAAAGTGTAAAGCATTATTTAAGCCAGGTGCTGTGATCTATTGATAACAAATGGGATAAACATTGGGTAGTTAAATATTTAGAGCACAGTCTTTGGAACTGGGACATCCGTGGCCTTTTCCAGCTCTGCTAATGACTTCCTGCCTGTCCCTGGACAAGGCATATCCCCATTTCTGCAACTCCTCTCCCCCGGAATTTTATATAACACATCTATTTAACTGTGAACTCCTCTGGTGAGCAGTGCTCTTATAGGTGCTGGCTGAAAGGCAGAGTGCCCTGGGACCTCATGAAACCATCAAGGCTTTGAATGGAAGATTTTAGCCTAGTCTGAATCCAGGGATAGAAAGTTGCCCTTCCACCAGCCACCTTTATTTTTATTTCAACTTTAAACTTTCTTGTTATTATCTGTTCCCAGTATTACATCCACTGTGTAGCTTGATATGCTGGAGGGTGTCATTGTGCCCCAGCACTAAGAAACATCCAATTCAAGGCAGTGGGAGCTGTATGAAGTGCAATGGCCTGAGACAGAGAGGATGGCTGGGAGTAGACTATTTAAGCATTTTAAACTCTGTTTTGATGATTATAAAACAAACACACATTCTTGTAGCTTTTGTCAAAAAAACTTTGCACTTTTTAAGAGAAACCTGATGCTCACTTTTCTTCCTGGTTGGTACATTTCCCCTTACTTGAGAGCTTAAGATAGATTGCAAGGTTCCTGTCCCTTTTGTATCACAGCAAAATATTCATAGAACAGAATTGCTGCAGACATACCCCAGAACGGTTTATCAAACAGAGCAGTGGACGTGGATCCAGTCAAACTGAGGCAGTAACCCCAACTCCAGCTGTGAGCGTTCACTGACTGACTCTCATGGTTTATAAGATTCCCAGTTATAGATCTGGAGATCTGCCACATCTTTGGTGGAACCTCCTATTTGTCCATGTAAAATGTCCTCTTTTAGTCATTTACTCATGGGAGTATTTCCCTTGTCCTGGACTCAGCCTGGTGTCCTCTTATTTGGCTGTGATCCAGTGACATACTCAGCACAGACTTCTTTTATAAATCACATCCAAGGCACTTCCATGGTAGTGTTCTTTAAAGGACCACAACATAGAGTACACTTTGTCCTCAGATTCTTGGTACCAGCCTCTGATTCAACTGTAATGTGCATGTTTTGTGATGGAGGATTTTTTTTCTGCAGTACTTAATGTTCGGAGAGAGACTAATCAAGAAACATGAGTAATTGGCATTAACATTCGCTTCTGAGCAAGAGAACAGCTTTGATAGCATCTATACTCATTAGGCTTTTCGTTCCAAACACTGTTCATTACAGGGAGCGCTCTTTGTGTTGGCTTCTACTTTGTAAGTACAGCACAGATTCTGCTCAGCACAGAAGCGGGTCCTGAACAAAGACTCAGTGGTTACACAGAGGGAAGAAGTTTTAACTGTTGAAAAGAAACAAGTGGAGCACTTGCAGGTACTTTGAGAAAATTTCTGAGCAGTCTGAAACACAACAGAAAGATCTGCAATGACAGGACACAAGATTTATTTACTGTCTGCCTACCTGGAATGAGTAGGATTGATTTTGTTCGCATTCTGAAATGAATCCCTGGAAAAGCTCAAGCTGCAACTTTGGAGGCCAGATGAAAGTTTGTTGGGATGCACTTATGGAGCCAGGAGCACTGTATGCAGTGCAGGGGCATGAGCCATGCCAAAAGTGAGATGGGAGGGAGCCAGACAAGTCTTGGTCGTTTGTATTTCTACCCGCTCGTGTAAAAGTCCTGAACAACAAATGGGTACTGATCCCAGAGTAATGCTGATTTTCAACTAGCTTATAAAATGACAATATTGTGTTACTGCAATATCTAAAAGGGTTCTAAGGCAGAAGTTAGGAAGTGTGTTGTCAATTCACCCCTATGGTCCCTGATTAAATTGGCACCCAAATCAAGTGGTTCAAAGTCTCAAATTGTTTAATGAGTTGACTTGACAAATAGATAATTTTCTTTTTTAGCAATTGCCCAGAAAATGTGATGCAGCAGAAGCCCTGAACTTCATATCTATCAGTAAAAACATTCTGGGGATCTTGTTCTACTGTTCTGTGATACTTTTCACTTTCACAACTTTAAAGCATTTCTCAGGTAATGTGGCACCTATTATTTCAAGTAATTCTAACTAAGCTCACATTGAGTGAAGCATAGAAACATCAATTGCTTTGTTCCAGTGTTTGAGGATAATGTGCCAGTGCAAGGACTCTTGGATCCCAGTTGCCTGCTGTGACCATCTGACCCAAGTTTTCACTCATTGCTGCATCCTGCAGGGTGACCTGCAGTAGCTAAGTCCTTTCAAAGGGCTTCAGGCTGTTTATGTGGTCCATGTCTTCCTGTGTGTGGTAGAGCCAAGAGCCAGAAAATATTTGGGGCCACTGCTCATGTAAGGAACCTCCATTTGTTAAATGCCTCCCTAGGAGCAATATCTAATGCTAATATCATGTGGGATTAGGCTGCTTAGGCTTTTCATCTGGCACATAGCAAAACAGCCCAAGAAACGTGGCTTTGCTTGGTTTTGGCCAAAATCTACTTGCACTGAGCTAAACATAAAATTTGCCATGATGAAGAATATAGTAGTTGAGTGCTCTGAGACAACAGTTACTCAGTCACCTCTCCCTGGATAGAATGTTTTTGTTCTTATCAGCCTTTTGTTTTTCATGCTTGTATCCCAGGAAAAAAGTTTAGGTGAAATCAATTCATCTTTCTCCTTGGCTGGGCATGAGGCTGACCTGGGAGGCTGGCTCAGCATGAGAGAGCCCTTCCCCGCTACCTGTAGGAGAAAGGGCTGGCAAATCTCACCTCTGACTCTTATTTTCTACCCTCAGTTCCTTCCCATCATGGCAGGTGAGGCATTTGTGGGATAACACTTGCAGAACAGACCATCTTGTTGCCGATTTCCTTTGTCCCAGTAGCAGCACTGAAGGAACTACAGAGAGATACTTAGAGGTGTTGGTGGCCACAGTCTCCTTTCCTGACATGTTTCAAACATCATTTTCCTTCTTAAAAGATAGTAAGAGCTTAGTACTGTTACTACTGCTGCTGTCACTTCCTAGTAGCATAAACAAAACATGATTTGTTCCAGCCACACAGCTTCCATTTCTCATTGCCTCTTTCTTGCATTTTCTCTACTGTTTCTGCTCGTTGTTCTCTTCTTTCTTAGTGATTCAGCAGGATCTTATGCTGGAGTAACAACTGCCCCTCAGAAGCACTCCAATACTGTAGGTCTTGCAGAGCATGGAGGGAGAAGTCCGTCGAGGGGATAGAAAGCGAGGGAGTCTGATCGAGAGCTAGGGGGTGGTACAGCCCTGGTGGATCAGAAGAATGAGCTCAAGGAGGGAGTGTGAATGCAGAACGAGGGAGAAAAGATAAAGATAAGAGCATAAATATGGGTAGGAAGTAGCAACACAGGGCCTTAAATACAGAATTAGAGATATGATGGAAAGGGTTAAGGATTGTCAGTAAATAGATACACAATATGAATAGTAATGGATCAGAAGCTTTAGCTGCAGTGCTGTGAATTTTAAAGAGAGGAGGAGAACAGGCAGCAGAGAGTTTGAAGTGATCCAGTTAACCAGAAGGGACCTTGACTCAGCTCTTCAGACCTCAGAAACTCATCAGAACAAGGTAGGATACTCATGTGAACAGCCTTTCTTGGGAAATTCACTAGTTTTTCCAGATGAAAATAGCATAGTGATGAAAATCACTTTTGCACAGCAGATTTTTTATTACCACTGGCTTCATTCCTGGCTGTAAATGGAAAATGGAATGAAAACAAGTATTTCTTTTCCTCCAGCAATCCTCAATCATTGAAATATTGAGTGAGTCTGTGGGTTTGGTTTAATCAATGCTGCTCTGGTCAAACTCGTCACTTAAAGACAAAAATGCAATTATGCTGAAGAGAAAACAGGACCAGAAAAAATAAACACTATTGACAATGACCTTTGAGCAAAAGTGGACTTTGTTTCTGTTACACTTCTATATCTTAAACCTCCTAGTTCAAAGTTCAAAGACCAGCAGTCAGAGCTGAGTTCAGAGACCTTAGTTCACAGTGAAATGATGACCTGATTTGTCAGAAGTTTGGAACACTGACTTCCTATTAAAGCACTGGAAACATCGAGTACCAAGTTTCTTCCAAAACAAAGTATTAATTAGTTGTGATACTTCTTCTAATCACGTCTTTGACAAGCCTCCTGTGACATCTTGGACATCTTGGCGTGGTTTCCTAGTAGAGGAACAGACAGTGACCCCAAGTCTGGTGTGTTCTAAGTGCTTTGTCAATGGATCTGGGAAAAAAATACCTCAAACCCATATAGAATCTTCTTCTTTTTCTATGCCGAGGAGAATAACCTTAAGAAAAAAGAATTCCTCTGTTTATTCATGGAGCTTGTTCTAAACAGAGAAAACAGTGAAGCATATCTGGTGTAGCTGAAACTAATTACAATACAGTGCATCTTTCAAAGACTAACCATTAGCTCATACTAAAAAAATTAGTCTTGAACATTATGTGAAACCATATGTCTGCTGTTACCTTCCCTGAGTGTATTGTGGTAGATAGTTAACTCTGGGCATCTGACTGACAAAGCCATGACAAGGGGTTTTTTTTCCTGGGCTTTTTGTTTGTTTGTTTGTTTGTTTTAATGTTGAATAGCTCCATTTTGGCTAAAAGAACCAAATTCATTAAGGGAGAGGTGGAGAAATGGTGCATACCAGCATGATAACCTTGTGTGACACAGTCTCATGATAAATATGCTATAGATCTGGGAGTTCAGTCTGATACATAGTCTGGACCAAAGGGTTCTCTCACAATGTGATGATCTATTGTATTGCCCAGCCAACTGGAGTGGCATTAAAATGAGTTATACCAGGCTCCTGGTTTGGAAATTGTCTAGTCCATTATGTTTTAAGTACAGATTTCTTAAAGGGCAGGAGGAACCTTGGAGAGAGAGAATGAATTGGAAACAAATTGTAACTGTGACATTCTGCCCTCTGTCCTCTCCTTGCCATTTTTGGCTATTAGGGCATTATTTTCTCTTTCCTATCAAGGATTGTGTAGTGGGTTTGAATCCACGACAGATTGGTAGGGTTTGAAAAAGGATTTTCAGTTGTTTGTCTTTTTCTGATTTGCAGAAAGGGAATGAAAGAGTTGTTTATCCTTCCATGCCTGCACAGCTATCTCTGTGCTTTCTTTTTCCTGTTGCACGTCCTTTGCTTGTTTTCTAATGTGGTTTCCTAAAGTGAACATAAGAGATTCACCAATGGTTTGCCCTGGCTAAATCCTTAGTATTTTACAACTCTTTCATGATGCCACAGACCACAAGGAGCTGTACTATTCAACCAGGCTCTGTGTTCACACATTTCTGTTTATTAATAATAAAAAATTTCGGGATGTTCTTGTTCTTCCAGCTGACTCGTGTCCGAGAAGGTCTCCAAGTTGTCCAGTTCATTCTCAGGTTACTAGGTAATTTTGTTTTATTTTCTCTTATTTTCTTTTAATCTATGCAACTTCTAATTCCCCCAGTGATTATGTTGTACATTGCTAATTGTGTAGCTGCCACAGTTTCTGTATTTCTATTGTAGCTGGAAAACTTTTCAGCTCCACTGTAAGCATTCAAGATGTGTTCTCTGGTAATAGCTCGTGCTTTCATGATATCAGATAGGATGACCCCCAGAAAGGCAGACTGATTGTGGCTTATCCAAGATATCCAGTAAGGCAATGCAATTTTGATCCATTGCAGCCTATCTTACTTTGCAAACCCTGATCATTCCCACACAGAGCACACGTACAGGTGTGATGGTACTGTGTGAGTTCAGTGATTCTCAGCTTGGTCTGGTTGCCATCAGTCTCCTCATCTACCTCTCATCTGGAAACTGAGCTTTTACAAGGACTCACTTTGCATTTGGATCTGTCTGGCCTTTGGAAAAGTGTGCAGTTTGGTATGATACGCAGATAGACCAGGTGCTAGTCGTGGGTGAGTCACCCTCAATCTTGGATGTGCAAAATTGTTTGGTAGCTTATTGAGTCTAAAGATGAAGGAGACTTGCATGTGTTTCATCTGAATTTATATACAGCTGCCTTTGGATGTGCTAATCAAATATCCGGGAAATATGCTTGGGTCAACATGGCTTTGATTTTGCATGAAGCCCTTACAATTGCATTCCTGATTTTGGATTGTGATGCCTTAGTCACCTGTGAGAAATTAGATTTTATATGATCATAGCTTGGTTGCATATTTTGACAGATGCTAAAAATATTGGTAGAAATACCCTTTTCTGATAGTTAATATTACAGTCTGCACCATTGGCTCTATTTTTCACATGGTTTATGTAAACTTTTCACTGTGCAATCCCTATGGAGTGATGATCAATCTGCGTAATTTAATAATTATGAATAATTACATACTTCAGATCTTTCCAATGTTATGAGCAGCTGCTGATGGATCTACAGGCATAGAGTATCTGTCCATGCCCTCCCAAGGCTCTCTTGGAACTGCTCAGTGATGTTAAGCACTTAAACAGCCGGGATTTTCTGGGAACAGTCCAGCTTGCTCTGGTATTAGGAACCATTTAGCAAATGGTGATAACTAATTTAATTAGAATCAGATGGTGATGCCATTTGTGAAGATGAAGCCGTATGGACACAACCCACTGTTCTTTGGCTCTGGAGCATCCTTCTCTGATTTTTGGAGTGCTATGGCATACAATCACTAACACACTGACAGCAGTGCACAATAAATGGTTAGGGTATTCAGATATTTGTCATTCAACCAAGGTATTTTATCTGCTCAGTTGTCAGATGTCATCAAGACCAGCAGTTTTATATTTCTTGAAAGAATTCCTTCCTCAAATGACTGTCTCAAGATAATCAATGTTCTGAAATTCTTGTCACTTACTGTGCAATTTACACTTTAGGTCTAATTTACACGCTTTGGGTGCTCAAAAGATTGGTCTGCAGTGATAGTATATGTCTACTTTTTGTCAGTCAATAGAGAGGTTCTGACTAATTGCTGGTGCTTTGCTGCTGTCATGGATTATGTCTACTTGTTCTCTGGAGCATGACTTCCATCTTCTGTCAGTTTGGAATAAATATCTTCACTCAATAAGTTACTTTACAGGTCAAGAAAATCCCGTTTGTATTTCTTACATGTGACAGTTTGCACAGTTTTCAGATAAACTGCGGAGCTCCCTGACACAGGATAATGCAGATACTAAAAGTTTGTATGTTTTTTTGAAGCCATTACACAAGTACATGGCACCTACTGTATTATCTTCTCTCAGTCTAGCAATGGTGTTGATGACAGAGGCCTGGTATAGATTATTGTCCTTGTCTTTGTCAGTTAGGGCTGAAGATTGTTTGGATCACAGCTGAGATCCAAAGTATGCACATGTCCATGTTTGTACAACTTCCTCCCATCATGACTTGTGTTGAATCATCAGTTGAATCAACAGCTATTAAGATTACTGCCAGCAACTCACCTTTGACCCTAACAAAAACTCACCATTCTGTCTGACGTAACAGAAATGCTGCTAAAACCTCTGGGTAGACTCCTGATGTTCCCTGTTGGCAATGACAACAGGATCAGGCTTAACAATAACCTGACTATTTTTCTCACATACTTTTCCTCTGGTCAGGTTCATTCTCGGTGACTTGGATGTTTATCCCTTTATGTTTTACTTGTGGACTTAGCACCTGGCAGTCACACGTGTCGCACAGCTGGATGATGGTTTCTTGTTTGACAGCTGAGGGCTCTTCAGCATTTGCAGATATTATTGTCAGTGCTGGTCCTGATAAGAGGCCTTTTATAAAAAACTGACAGCTTCCACATCTAGGCACATCTTTAGCTGTGATATTGGGTATTTAGAAGGATTTGTCTGGACATGGAATCTGACAGGGATAGCAATGTAAGCATTTCTGCTGGGGCCCTGTTATATATGACTATCTACGAAGAATACCCAATTTTCATTTTCTATTCACCACATGGCTGATACAGGTAACTCCAGAGTGAGAAAAGGGGCAGATTTATAAATTTTGCCTTGCCTCTGCATCTGTGCTTTAAAATATTCTTGTTGATATACTGTAAGTTTGAAATCCTGTGAAGTCTTGTCATCTTTGTTTGTAATAAAGGAAGAACTAACAGAATCTATACATAAGATTGAAACAGATCTGACTCACTGCAAATAGATTTTTAACCAACAATTCTTTCTTATTTTATTAATTGTCTATTGTGTGACTGAATTAATGCTCTGTTATTTCAATTTTGCCCCACTCTGGTCCTCCAAGGAGTTCTACAGCACAGTTGTGAGAGACAGATCACAAGCTCTACTTCCATGGCACCTTTTTTTCCTATGGTTTCTTCATCAAAAAACAACAGAAAGAGAACAAAAATACCTTTAATCTGCTGGTTTCTCAAACAGTTCTGTGAACACAGAAGGAGAGATCTTTCCAGAGGTGCAGGGGTTGAAACCGTGCATAGTGCTTCTCAGGATAGATGCTTTTTTGATTGTTATGTGCACACACAGGCATCAGTCACAGTTTCTAAGTCTTGGGCAGATTCCTCATTATTTTGTTACTGAGATCCTTTAGAGAAGGGGACAGCTCTTGCTCTGCAATTTTGCTAGATGCTTTTTACTCTCAGAACAGGAACTCTCTCTTCCCATTCAAATGTTTAGCTGAAAAAGGTTTGCTATTATAAAAAAATGGCACATTGGAAGTATGATCAAGATCCAAAAAACAGAACAGCTGAAATAACAGCCATCAACGAGCAGAAATCCTTCTTCATTTGCAGAACATGTAAATGCTGTGAGAGCACAACATGGCTGAGGAGGATTGAGGAGAAACTTTGGCAATGTACTATCAGATAAGTGTGGGAGTCTACATAACATATACCTTGAAATCCCACATCCTTGTTTCTCAAATGATCCTCCTTTTCCTAATCAGAGTTTTCAGGCTCACCAGTTTTCAGAACATGTGTTTTAATAACAGAGCACAGTGTTGTTTGTAGTTTTCTTGGTGGTTTTGTTTGTTTGTTTGTTGTTGTTTTTTTTTCTTTTTTAATAAGCAACTTTCAAGGGTATTTTAAAAATAAAACCAGTGCTTAGCCCCAGTCAGGGAACAAAGCTCTCACTGTATGGCAAGCTTCTCAAATCTACAACAAGAAAATGAACCCCTGTCATAAGCAACAGGGGACAACAGGTAGGTATTAAAGAAGGGGAAGTGGTTGGTTGTAGGACAGAATCAAATGATGCAAATATAACAAAGGGATGCTTTTCTAAAAAAGGGATGCTAGTTTTTAAAATAAATCTGGGTTTAAGTCTTTTCAGGTGAATAACACTGCCCCAGTAAAGTGAAACAGAGAACTGCAGTGCTTAGCCCTGGAATATGAGAGATGTATAAACCAAATCCCTAATGTCCACAGCAAGCAAGAAATGGCAATAAATTTCTAGCTCTGAGTCTAGGCTGCTGCTGTCAAAAGCTCTGATGACATTTGATGCAGCAAATGAGACTGGAAGAAAAATTCAGAGTCAACATTTGCCCTGGGTCTTCTGACAAGTAGATGTAAACTGATGGTCATCAGGATCCTCTTTCAGAGGAAGAACATGTCTTAGGACACGTTGAAATTAAATTATCATTGGCAAAATTGAATTGTAAGTAATTAGTGTGTGTGTGTGTGTGTGTGCAGTGCTTTGAACTGAAAGAGCAGATACCTTGTAAAGAGAGAGGAATGAAAACCTGTGGGTGTGTTTCTGGGCAGGCAGGTGCCTGGTATTTGGGAACTGGGAGCTATGATTTTCCTCACCAACCTGAAGAGCTTGGCATTAGAAAACAAAACACGATTTACTGAACATGGAGAGATGTGAAAATGCAAGAAACTTTCTGAGTGCTGTGAACACAGGCCTTAGGAAGGAACTGCCTCAACTTGCCCAAGTATTTTTTCCTGCTCCAAAAGATGGTTCCTGTAAGAGCTGTGAATTAGAATAGCAGGCAGCTGTGGTGCTTCTCTTACAGAGCAGCCACTCAGAGTTCTCCAGACTCTGAACTGTCACAATCTCATTTCTAGTTTATAAAAACAAATTTAATCTTTGTTTTTACAAAGCTTTCAAATATTGTTTGGGAGCTTTGTTAAACTGAGATTTATTGGTGATACAGCATCAGGAAACTTGAAAAGCTCCTTTATTTTTCTGAGCAATTGTTTAAGGGTAGATGTCTGCAAAAACAAGTGTCATTATTTTTGTGTCACTGTCTGTACATGAGCCAGAAACTTAAAACAGATTTTGATCCTGCATATATATATATATGTATTTCCATACATACATTTACAGACTTATAGATTTTAAATTTATATTTATCCTATGTGAAGACCACTTCTTGTATCTGAAGAATGTTGTATTTACAAAAATAGATTTAGAAGAGAATGAAAAAAATATTACATCTATTTTTCTCTTCATCCAGAGGAATGCAATTGATTTCAGTAGAAGCTGCTTCTGATTAAAACTAGTAAGTTTATCAGAACAGACTTTACTAGTAGTGGTATAGAATAGCAAGCTGAAATCACCCCAACACGTTTACTGTTCAATCTAGGATTTAAAAGTCCTGAAAATCTTATTTATGCAATTTTAATTTCCCTTTAACCCCTTGGCAATAGCTGGTAGGACTCCTGCCATAAGCACTAATGAATTTTGCATTGAATTCTGACTCTTGGCATTTAGGGCTTAATAAAATCTTCTTTTCCTTTATCTGGAAGATTCCTTTTCTGCTAATTGGTGTCAACATCAATCAAGATCAGAGGTGCAACAACACTAGTTTGAAGGCCTTTTGCTCATCTGCTTTATACCCCAAGAAATGTGGAGCTGTAGGCAGCTTACACATAAAAGTGGCAATAAAAGTTTTCACTCTAAAATGCACAAAAGTCTTGGAAACTTTGAAAAATTTTGCTGTTGCAATAAATTAAAAGCTGCTTCCAGATGTCTGTGAGCTGCACAGGTGGCATTTTGAGTGAGTGGGGCTGTGCTAAATATTTTGTGTAGCTCTAGAAGAGATTCCTCTAGACCTCCAAAACTGTGGATGACACTAAGGACTTCTTTAGAGAATGTTCCTCTGGAACACGATGGCTGGGTCACAGCTCCATAAATTTGCGTGTCTAGTATCATAACCATATTCAGGGCAATTTATATTGTTTGTGTAAGTTAAAAGATCATTAAAACCTGTGCTTGGATGTGACCAGGGGAGGGGTTGCAAGTGTGGCTCTGGATGCTGCTGATGGGAAGCACCTTGCTGCCATGTGGGGTGACTGCTCCTTGCTCTGTGCAAGGCTGAAGATCTTGAGTCCAACTGAATTTGGAGTTTGCCCAGGTCAGAAGTGAGATCAATCAGCAATCAGCAACTCTGGGTAAGTTCCTGCGGAGGCTGATGCTGCACCACTGAATGTGTTGGTGAGACCATTGATGCTGCACCATTGAATATGTTGGTGAGACAGTGGCTCCTGAGACAGCCAGCTCCCCCCATGCCTGCAGGAACTCGTAGACAGGTGGAGCAACCCATCAAAATCATTTGAAGGGTTTCAATGACTGCTCCTTCTGTCTGTTGGGAGCTTTTGGAATACAGGTTTTTTTTTGGTCTAGACAAGCCATGAAAGGATGCTGTCAAAGATAAAAACAGCACACAACAGAGCTGCCCATTACACACAGAATCCTGAGCTCTGATCCTCTCCTGCCTGTCCTGCAAGAAGCAACACAGAGGTGTAATCAGTACAGTGGCAAGGGACCATAGCCTCTACTCCCTACAGTAAAAAGGGGTAGATGTGTGTGTGCAAAAAGACCGAGCCAAGGACTAGGAGACTGACTGGGAAAGGTGTTTTTTAAGGAAAGGCTTTTAATAATGACCAAAACCTGTGTGGCAGCTCGAGCTGGGGGATCCCCGCCTCCTCCACTCTTAGAGAGAGAGAATCAGCTGGTATGGAGTTGAGATGGCACGTAGAGATACCAATACAGTTGTAGAACCAGCACAGAAATCCCCATTGATGAGTCTTGTTCTGTCCTCCACAGAGTAAATGTATGGGTTAGTAAAATATAAGTGAAGAAAAAGATTTTTCTACACACATAATCAGAGGGACAAAAGACACACAGTAAAAGGTGTAATTATTTTCTTCAAAACAAGGGTAAATGACAGGCAGGATGTTTCTGGCCTTTCCCATGTCTGGGCTGGGGAAAAAGAGCTTTCATTCACAGAAGTATGAGGCTAAGGTCACTGCTGACAGGATCAGGGGCAACAAACAGCAAATTTCCAGTCCTCATATGATACCTTGTGGCTCCCACTGCTACACAGCTCATTGAGCTGTGGCATTAGGGTAGTTTGCTTTCATTACCCAGTGAAGCCTAACATGAAGGAGTGGAGAGTTTCCTGGTACTTGCTTTGCAAGGTGCTTTGGTGCCCATAAGGGAAGAATACACAAGGGAAGGACAAACATATATAGAATCATAGACTCATTCAGGCTGGAAAAGACCCTTAAGATCATCAAGTAAAACCATTAACCCAGGACTACCAAGTCCATCACGAAACCATGTCCCCAAGTGCCACATCACAAATCTTTTAAGTGCCTCCAGGGATGGTGACTCAATCATTTCCCTGAGCAGCCTGTTCCATGCTTGACAACCTATGTTGAAGAAATGTTTCCTAATATTGAATCTAAACCACCCATGACACAACTTGAGGCCATTTTCTTCTCTCCTATCACTTATTACTTGGTAAAAAAAGAGACCAACTCCCCACTTGGCTACAACCCCCTTTTGGGTAGTTGTAGGGAGTGACAAAGTCCCCCCTCAGCCTCCTTATCTCCAGGCTAAACATTCCCAGCTCTCTCTGCTACTCCTCACATGACTTTTGCTCCAGACCCTTCCCCAGCTCCATTACCTTTCTCCTGACATGCTCCAGCATCTCAGGGTCTTTCTTGTAGTGAGGAGCCCGAAACTGAACACAGGGTTTGAGGAGTGACTTCACCAGTGCTGAGTACTGGGGGAGAATCTCTTCCCTGGCCCTGCTGGCCACACTATTGCTGGTACAGCCCAGGGTGCCATTGGCCTTCTTGCCCACCTGGGCACACACTGACTCATGTTCAGTGGCTGTCGACCAGCACCCCCAGGTCCTTCTCTGCTGGGCAACTTTCCAGCCACTGCCACGAGTCTGTGCAAGGGGTTGTTGTGGCCAAAGTGCAGGACGTGGTACTTGGTCTTGTTGAAACTCATACACTTGGTCTCGGCTCATCCATGCAGCTTGTGCAGATCCCTCTACAGAAACTTCCGACCCTCCAGCAGCTCATCATTCCCACCCAACTTGGTGGGTTATCCAGGAATTCACTAAGGGCAGACTTGATCCCTTCATCCAGATCATGAATGAAGTTATTGTCCCAGTACTGATCCCTGGGGGACACTACCAATGACCAGGTGCCAGCTGGATGCAGCAGCACCACTCTCTGGGCTCAACCATCCAGACAGTTCTTAACTCAGCCAAGAGTGCCCCTCTCCAAGCCATGGGCTGCCAGCTTTTCCTGGAGTGTGCCCTGGAATGCTGTTTTGATGATACTTCATGACGCAGTGCGAAAGGCTGCGCCTGGTCAATAGAGTGGTGGCAAATCTCTTGGTGTCCTGTAGGCCTTTGTGCATTTTGAGTAACAGCTGCCTGGGGAGCAGGCTAATGCCAGCCACAGGCATTGTTTGCTGTAACTCACGTGAATAGCTACGAACAGAAAGGCTGAATGTTGCGATGACAACACATCAATAAGCAAAGCCACTTTCTCCACCTTTTGACATGAATTACCTGTCTTGGATACTGCACTATAATCAGCACTTGCATCACCAGGAGGAAAATAAAGGCCAGCTTGACCTTCTGGAGCAACAGGACCTGTTTTCCTGAACTGATGAGAGAGTCATTAGTCTGAAAAGTTACTTGGACTGTCAATAACCTGCTCACTGTGTGATGCTGTACCCTGGCTGAGCCACACCTCCATGTTTAACTTGTACCTTTTGCACAGGGTGAGTTCTCTAGGGACTGTTGGTATAAATATTTCTACAAGCATGATGGCTGGGCAGCCTGCAGCACAAATTTGTACAAGGTCAGCACACAGAGTCAAATGTGAGCCTTTTGAGGTGGCTCAGTGGAGTACAGAGGGAGAGAACTGAGAGGAGTAGCTTTGTTGGGATTTCCAGTTTCCCTCCTCACCAGCCTGGCTGTGTGTGTGTTCCTGGTACCAGGGCTGCTGGACAGCTGTAAGGAAGCAGTTACGACAGCAGTGGGACTGTTTGTGCATTAGAGGGCTTTAATATCAGCAGGAATGGCAGAACAGACTGTTTTGTCTCTGTTCACCTTCTAGGCAGATCAGTGCTGTCCTTAGTGCTGGTCTTAGCTGTTTCCCTCTTCATTTCACACATATTTCAAACAAACAGGGATGACAAAAGCATGCAATTTATTGCAACACACAATGCTGGTAATTTTGCAGGATCTGAAGCCAGCTGAGCAATATGCTGCTGACCTTAAATTGCTCATTCCCCTTAGCTCTTAAGTAAAAGAATAAATCAATGGGTAATTCCTTTCTCTCACCATACCTCCTCTCCCTCCTCCTTTTTTAAAGCCAGACATCAGTCCTTTTTATTTAGTCATGACAATGCAACTAGTGAAAAGAAAATCTTAGTACCCAGCCAATATGTGTAGTTTCTTTTACAGTGTTAATTAGGTGGGCTTAGTGCCTTTCTGAGAAAGGCATGATGCTAACCTCAGAAGCTCAGATAATCCTATTGTCAAATTTATTTGTTTATTAAAAGAGCCTTTTTTTTTTTTTTT